>SEOQ01000729.1:0-14583 GCA_004679275.1 Dentipellis fragilis
TTCTACGCGGGCGTCACCCGCCTGCGGATCGCCGAGCCCGGCGAGAGCTGGCAGGCGCCGCGCGAGATGCTCGCCAGGCTCGGTCCGCTGGCCCTGCTCACGCACCTGCAGCTTGCGCGCCGCGCGGGCGCAAACGAGGACAACGATATGACGTTCGTCGCGGACGTCGCGCGGATTCTGCACGCCAGGCCGACCTTGAAAGTCCTGGCAGTCAGCGTGTTCCCATCCTACCTCCGCACGCTCCCTGATGCGTCTGCGATGGACGACGACGACGCGGAAGGCCACGAGTGCAGGCAGTCGCACATCTGGGGCCTCCTGGAGGAGCTCGCCAAGCTCGACCGCCGCCTCATGGTCGTGCGCGGGTCGCATGGCGCCTGGCAGCGCGAGTGGGAGGGCGTCGAGGTCGTTGCGAACGCGTCTGGCCCGGAGGATTTCTGGGCGGGGCTGTAGATGGGGAGGAAGAGCGTGGTGTGATGGAGGTCTTGGGACCTTAGGCTGGTTTTTATGTTGGCGTCTGTATAGCTCGAAGGTCCGTGGTCATGTGAGGGTGCGCTCGCGTGGGGTAGCCATGTCGCCTTCCTCTTTTAGATTTCTTCTTTCCTTCTCCATTCGTTCGTTTACGGTTCCAGGTTCAGACATAGATTTTGATCTCTGCTTCGTAGAGTTTCCTATCTGCTTTTCGTTGGTTTTCTTTAACTTGCTCTCATTGTGGATATTTGTTCTAATATGCCTAGAGTTTATACGTAAAAACTGTACTTTGGATAGAGCCGTAAGCTACATACTACTCCGGATAGTGTATTCAGTTCTCTCGGTGTGTAATATAGCCGACACACAACATGCTTTGCATTCTGCGAGAACGCAGGACAGATATCAACAACAATACTAGCCTGCGTAAAGCTTCTTCCAAGTCAACTTGAGCTCACGAACCGTGACAGACGCGCACTTAGAGGTTTCGCTGGGAAAGATGTCTGCAACGAACGACGACAATTAGGATACTCGTACTCTACTCTAATGCAATGCGAACTACTTATACACTTGATAGGACAGAGATACGGGATGCGGGTGCTAATATCTTACACAGGTGATGATTGCTCGAGGTATCGCGGATCCACAACATAAAACCCAAAGCAGGACAAGACGACAACATATGCAGGTGCGAAGGCGAAGGGATGGGAGGGGTAGGGGTCCTAGTCGACGCAGGGCGGGGTCACGGTACGCCCGGCGGACTCAAAGAATAAGTCAGGAGATAAATATATACGTGGGCTGCTCGGCGGCGCCACAGGGAAGTGAAGAATGGGAGTGCGCGGTAAAGACTGACGCGAAGGGGCGAAGTGAAAAGACTGCGAAAGAGTCCAAGGCCAAGCAATGGAGACGATGCGAAAGTGGAGACGCGGACAGGTAGGCGGTGCGGACAAGTGGAGGCAGGGGAGGGGGTGCAGGTCTATGGAGATGGGTGCAGGACACAGTGTGCCATGTCCTGTGTTTTGCTGCAGGAAGGATACCAAAAGCCGATCATACGACGGCGATGGCAACCTGCTTGCTGGCCTCGTAGGCGGCAACTGTTTGCAGCATCGTCTTGATCATGGCGAGCAGTTCTGCTTCTGTAGGCGCAGGTATTGGTGTTGTCGAGTTGGAGTCTGCAGGCGCGGGTGTGGATGCAGGAGTGGATGCAGGAGTGGATGCAGGTGCCACCAGCTCGGGGACGACAGGTACGGGTGCAGGCGCGGGCTCTGATGCCGGTGGTGGTGGCGATGGCGACGATATGGGATCTGTGGTGGACACAGCAGAGGGCTGAAGACAGGTGCATAAGCGCATGCGATGGAGAGGATCAGGATGTGAAGAGTGAGGCTTACCTCCACGAGTGCGTCCCTACAGTCACCATAGCAAATGCGCCGCTCCACACCACTCGACAAACGAACGGGCGCTGCCCAAGCAACCGAGGCATCTGTCGAGAAGTCAGCCACACAGACATCCTGATAGAGATACGAGAACGTACGGGAAACCAGCGCAAAAAGCGCAACCAAGAAAAAGAGGACGGAGCGCATAGCGAATATTCAAGAGAATGTGTAGTCAAGAGATAGATGCAAGCAAGCGAAGCAACTGAATGCCTCGGAGAGCAGTACGAGGATGGATGTTGTGGAAAGCCAGGACGAAGAACGAAGAGTGGGTTGGCGATGGCGACCAAAGACAATTCCCTGAAGTACAAGGCGAGCGCAGCCCGATACGGGCATCGTCTTATACCCACCTGGGTCCCTCGAAACGTCGCGAAGCAAACGTCCAAATCCGGAACCTTCAAAGAGACCCGTAAGATGTGGCGTTACACGTCTTTCCCTGGCCTTGCGCGCCCAGGACGCAGGCGCGCAGTGCGACTTTGCCCTCTGCCGCGCTGCAAGAGGCATGCGGCTTGTCAGTGCGCCCACAACGCGGTTCTCCCGATCCGCGCGGTTCCTGGAGAAGCGTCTCGGTGCTACGGCCATGCTGCCGCTTTTGGACCTCCCTTTCTTTGCGTGCGGGCGGTGGTGGTGATGGGGGTGGGAGGCTGCGCGAACTACAAGGACTGCCTTTTTCGGACGGTTGCCATTTTGGGATAATGGCACGCCTGCGACGCGACGACGAGCATCAGGACTACTGAATGTGATGGACGAATTGGGAGGAGTGTTTGTTTGCTGAGTGAGAGACCTAGGCATGTGGGGTGCGGGGTGTCATGCCCTGCCGTCGCTTCCAGAAGATAAGGATGGGCACTTTGCAGAGCTCCGCGGAGTACAATGTCGAATGGAGTGAAGGAGCTTCCGAACTCACCTGTTGCGAGGGGTGAGATCTTCAGGCTGGCTGTGGCACAAATGCCTAGAAGCGTGAACGTGCGTAAGCATCCAGACGAGATAGAAAAGCGTCAAAGCGAGTCCATCATATACAGCAACAACGAACAACATCATCCAGGAGAGCTGATCTATAAAATATCAGGTATGAAGAACAATATCATCACAAGCCAAACCGAGAACCGGGGTATACAGCGAGGAGTTCAGAGCGAAAAACACCAGATGAAATTGGGAGTGGGCCGATCGTGAAGTTGCCTGGAAAGGACGTCAGTAATTGCCGTTTCAGTTTAAGGGTCCAGCCTTAGTCCTGGCAGTGTACCTGCGCAACTAGCAGCTTCTGAAGAAGTGGGGGATACGAGTATGACTTTGACAGTTCGCCAGGTCCTACCCTAGAGGAATAAGCCCATGACAAGAAGGGGCACGACGCCGAGAGTGCCGATTGTCAAGGTACGCGTGGCGGCTGACGAGTGGGAGGTTCCAGAGCGCGCCGTTGTGCTTGCCGTAGTGGTTTCTGATGAAGAAGACGAAGAAGAAGCGCTGTCAGTGCCACCGTTATCCGTCCCATTCAAACGGATGGCGTTTCGCTAGAAAGGAATCATCAACACCATCTTCGTTCTGACACGAGAGACACAAAGGCAACTCCCAAAAAGCTCGTAGGTGAACAGTTCGACAGTTGTAGAAGGACACTTACCGCGAAACCATCAAGCGTCTCCGTCGACGTCTCATTATCATTGATCACGCCCACACCCACCCTGTCCCGCACGTATTATAGTCGAAGAACCACATCGTGTCGTTCACGTTCTCCGGCAGCATTGGGACGGCAAGGATTGTGATCGCGGTGCCATTCCCAGCGTTACGGAACTGCGAGTCGAATCCGTTGATCGTGACGTTCGTATCATGGGCAGGGATGCAGGGCGAGTCGAATGTCGACTGTGTCGCGGTGTGGTTTCCTAGGGTAACTAGAGGTGAGTCAGCATACGAACTTCGCCGATGAGACGGACCGGCGACGGAGAGGGGAGGATGGTACGACTCACAATTGAAGAATACCGTGTCGCCCAGGTTCGCCGAAACACGCTGCGGCTGGAACACCGTGCTCGCATCGCCCGTCTCATTATGCCCAACTTGGATCCAGATATCCTTAGCCGCGACGCTACATACGCAAAACAAGGCCTATATATGAAATGTGTTCCCAAGGCAGACGCATGTTCAGTACTCATGCTGGAACATGGAAATCCCACTCACGTACAGAGACAAGTAACGTCCACATTTTTGCAGGAGTCCGTGCAGCAGGGCGAGTCCCAGAGGAAGGGGGAGGAAGGAGGAGAGCGCAGGAAGGGCCGCGTGCAATTTTTTTTCCCAATTATAACCTCGTTTGACGTGCGTTCTGCACGAGGTTCCCAGTTCCATACACCTGTTATCACCGTCACCACCGCGTTTCAACCTGACTGAAGCTAAAACAGAAGATACTCTGACGACATTGCCGTCATAGCTTCTCAGCGACCAATGGCAGCGTGGCGGACGTAGTGCGATTGCAGAGAAGGCGGCCACCGCGCCTTTTCAACGATAACGCGTGAAGGCCACACGGGGATGAGCATGGTCGAGAAGGCGGGTGGAGATGAAGTGATGGTGCGATGGTCGTGAGCAGGCATAACACGTGGTGTTGGCTGTATGTGAACTATCATCTAGACAGCTTGCAGTGAGTACACATCAACATCAATGAACAGTTGCAACGTGTGGGTAGGTGGTATTCAGCTCCCATAAGGTGTCCTTTGAGCACAGGGAACCAGATCAGAACTATATTGGAGGCAAATCGTCAGCTCCAAGTTCCTGCACACACAGCAAGCAGAATGAGGGCAAATCAACGTCAGAGAGAAGATAACGTCCTTGCTTGGGGCAAAGACGACGTCATGCACAAGCCTCGGCGCCTCGATATTGCGAGAATACCGAGACCGAGCTCACGTCCGACGGTATAAGAAAAATGATACGTTTCATTTCATCAAGCGTCGTGGAGAAAAGCAAGCATTCAACAAAGACAATCGGAATGGAGAACTCACCAGGCTGATATCCCACTTCCATGGAGATTGTCTTCAAGGCCTGTCAAGAGGAATCCTAGCTGTAAGTGCAGCAGGAATCATCCTTCCTCGTGTCGGGCCGTGCTGAGGCAGAAACTACCACGAAGGACTGTGACGTTGCACGGTTGTTGCACGGAAGCCCCCTCGCCCGCTGGAAGGCTCCATCATCAGGTTCAGAATTTCTGGTAGTAAACGGTATCATGTTCTCCTAGAATTTGAGACAGCCGCGCATGGACATGTTATGGTCGAGAGAGCGCCACTACGGCAGACTCACTGGCATGGTGCCACTGGTGGAATATTCACGCCACATTTCTGAGTAAGCGCCCAGGTGGCCAAGTACCGCGCGACAAAACCGGAAGAGTTATAAAATGTGTATATTATAACCGACGCAAGGCCAACGCAGATCCGGAGAAACCAGCGTCGCCCAAAGGACCCAGTACCATCACCAGCCGACAATAAAAAATGGAGTCCGAGTCAGCAAAACTTGTATCGTACCGTATCGTACCCGTACCGTATCTATCTAATGTCATGATTAGCTATGCAAGCAGCAAGATGCAAGGTGTCGCGCCCGTGGGCTGAAATGTGGTATAAAGATGCTATAGTATATCTATGGGGATGAGATGGTCGTGCATGTCTAAGAGATACGTATCAAGATGTCAGGGTGTCAAGATGTCGTGGGTCGTGAACTGTGGATGGGAATGGGGATGGATGTTGTGATGTCAAAGGGTCGTCGTTCTCGTGCTGCGACTTAGTCCATAGAGACGACCTCCTGCGCGTCGGGTGCTCCGTGATGGGCGTGGACGTCGAGACGCCCGCGCCGGCGTTGCCGTTGGTAGCATTCGACGTGGTCGTGGGGAACCGCATGGAGCCTGTCCGCCGCCGCCGGAACGTAGAGGGGCTGTGGTCGTCATCTTGATTGCGATACTCGAAGGGCAAGATGACGGCGCGGTCGATGGCGACGGGCAAGCCGCGATGGCGGCCGCGGAGCATGACAATGCAGACGATGAGCTTGGAGAGTGGGCTGAATGCACCGGAGAAGGAATAATTTGCCTGCGGGAATGGTGAGGACATGACAACTTGAAAGAAAAATAGGCGTACGTATGGGACACCCAAGCTCAACCCTACAGTGCCGTAGGCGGAGACAAGTTCGAAGACTAGATTATTCTATCAGCATTGTGCCCCAGCCTGAGGCAAGGATAAACCACGCACTGATGTTGAAGATAGTGAACCAACTGAAGTTGTTCGGGTTGTTGATATTACCCCTCTACGATCGCAAACTAAGCAACTCAACAGAAAATCGGAGAACGAAATACATACCTCGACGATACAGACGAGGAGCAATGCCAGACAGAGCCACCACATATCTACAAGAGACTATCTGAGTAATATCCAAGGACCTGAAAGGGCATCAACGTACCGAACGCAAGCTGTTTCCGCGCATGCATCGCAAGATAGCGACTCCAAACCGTGATACGCCCACCCGAGGTAGAAAATTTATCTTCGCCTGCATCCTCTCCGTCTTCATCATCATATATACCAAGAGACTTTTCCTCGTACACATTGGTGGAACGCACACTGCGAACAGACGCGATCAGTGTGATGTACTACAAGGCACAACTATCCATACCTCATTGCGATGGGGTCTGGTAGCAAAGACAGTCAGTTTAAATCCCCAGTGGACGGCAAAGTAGGACTCACAAACACTGATATACATCATGATGACATATAATACTCTAAGATACCGGGACTCAGTGAGTTATTCGAATAGACGCAGATATGATACTGACTTTACGGCAGGAGCCAGGGCAGAGAGCGAGACCGTGGCGAAGCCGGCTGCACGCACAGCAGCGGCTTGCAGCAAGCCGTCGATGACCCGGACGCCAGTAGGCAGTTGCTCAATTGTCGGTGTGCCAATATCTAACACCAAAAAGCTGACCCAATCCGTCCCACTAGACGTAGGCTCGATGTTAGACAAGGCAGAAGGATACAGACGGGAGCGGGCACGTACTTGAGCATAATGAGGATGGTGAAGAGGAACCAGGTCTGATGAGATGGAAAAAGATATATGAAACAACGTCGGGGGTGATCCAGCAGGAAACGAAGCGTCTCGTGTAGACGAGAGCGCGTGGGGACACATTTTGAGATAATCCAACTGCACGGCGTCAGCGCGGCCGACTAGGCCAGAACAAGGGCTACTCACATATAGAAGCGCAAGCTACGCAGCAGGTTGAAAGTGAGTGAAAGGAGGCGAGAACTCTATGGATAAGTACTCACAAGATGGGCTATTAAATCGAGGTCAGCGAGATTCGAATGCCAATGTAACATAGGCACTCACAAAAGCGGTATTTCCGGCCAAGATGAGAAAGATCATGAAGAGAATCATGGGATAAGCCTTTTGAAAGGGTACCATGGACTCGTCGCACAGTGAGGTTCCAGTATTGGTATAGGCAGAAACGACCTGAAAGAAAGAAAACCTGACACCTATCCATCAGCTAATCGCCTCGTGCGATAGTCATAAAATACTCACCACCCCGGCGAGATATCCCGATGCTGCATAGGCGTCTTCAGGACGGCCTTCCATTTCGCAGAGGCAGCGATGTACGGGCCAATGACGGTGAGCGCCGCGAGTTGAGTCAGGATATGATACTGCGGGTCGTTATCAGATGTGATCTATGTTGAATCGAAGACGTAACACTTACGCCAGCTACGATCCACAGCAGCGCACTGAGCGCTCGATACTCAATACCTCCAAGCTCCTCAAGCTGGTCATTGGTCAGTGAATGGAATGCCGAATTTCGACCAACAACCGCGTCGAAGGAGATGTATGGAACCATCCTAGCGCCAGTGCTCGACGGCGCATATTGGGACGCGAGTGTCATGGTGCGGGGCATCGTGACCGTGCGCGACAGCTGGCGTCGCAGGCGGGGGAAGAATCGGTCCATCAGCCTCGAGGCGATCTCGTGTGGCCAAGGGAAACCGCCGAAGGTGCCGGATTCGCTATGTCTTGCTGGTTGTGAGCGAGCGGACTGGTACGTCCCTGAGTACGGAAACTGGGCAGAAGCGCGGGCAGAGCCTGGTCCTGCAAATACTTACAAGTGAGATCTAGTTAGTGGGGTCGAAGGAAGACTCGTACGATCGGATTCGACCGTCTCCATCGGTCCTCTCCTGAAATTCGTGTCGGGCTGATAAGAGCTGTAGCGACCACGGTCGGGACGTGTCGGATGCCCTCGTGGCGACAACGCGAATTCGATCGTCTGCGTTCTGGGAATGGCACTTGGCCTCTCCGGCGGAGAAGGCGGTCGCGAGATGCTAGCGTCGTTGAAAGTCGGGAACTTCTGGAAAGCATAGTCTCCTATAGCAGTAGTCGTAAGCAGTTCCGATATTGTGAAGGCAACGGAACTTACTGGCAGCAGGGGATGGTCGCCTCGAGCGTGTTCCAGGATCCGAAAGGCGYCGTCTACGCCGATGCTGATCAGAGCCAGGACGCGTGGGCGAAGGCTAGATGGCACTTACGTTTTCCGCACTGACATCCTCTCTTCTCCTGTCGACTGTCCAGACGACTCCTCGGACTCAGGAGCCTTCTTCACCTCATCGGCGAACGCGAGCTGCCGCGTATGCTCCTGCGACTCCGGATTATCGTTCTCCTTCGGCTCCACGGCAACGACCTTGAGCGGGTCCGAGCGGCCTTCACTGATCCACCCGCTGGGATTGACCAGCTTCGGCGCATCGTCCATTCGGCGGATCATGTCTGGCCGCAACCGCCTCGCTTCGCCGTTTGCGCCCTTCTTATCTTTGACGGTCGTGCCGCGGGACAGCGAGCCCGGAACGTCGTCTTCGTTCTTCTCCTGTATCGTCGTCAGCGCCGACCCGCGCCGCATGAACGTTGTGAAGCGGGACGCCCAGCTGGCGGGCGCCTCGACCTCTTCCCCAGGGCTGTTCTGCGCGACTTTGCGTGCGGCGGCGCGCACGAGGTTTTCGCATCGTACTGTGAAGACGCGTCTGCGATCATCGCGAGCGCCGTGAGGCAGACAGAGATCAGATTGCGTCCCAGGAGCTAGTTTCGAATGGATCGTACCGCCTTGTGTATACCACGACCCACGAGACGACCACCTTCGCCGCCCGTCAGTACCCCTGTGATCGCGTCAGCTGCTCGTGAAATGGTGCGCACCGGGTTGCCCAGACACATCTGGATGAACAGGAGCACCTGCTGCCACGCCGTCAAGCCCGACAGGTCCACTGTGGCGAGCCCGCACACGGTCATGGCACTGACGCAGTTGAAGAGGGCGTCGATATAGGCGATGTGGTTTGCGCCATTGCTCGCGTAGAATATCCCAGAGAAGATCAGCGGCGTGAATGTGCTGCAGACACGTTAGAAATCGCGAGTGGGGACGAAAACGAAAGAGAAGGTGCGCACAAGAAGATGATATGGATGCGGTAGAAATTGAGGTATCTCGAGAGGAAGTCGAAGGTGCGCTGCCAGATATTTCCTCTGTACTCTACGTCGGGTAGAGACATCCCAGGGACGGCAGGATTGGGATGCGTTAGTAGAGGAGGAAGTCGTAGTAGGAGCGAGGAAAGGTGGTGGGTTGCGATTCTGAGCTGCTCATTATCTGCTTGGCCCAAGCCAAAGCTCTACCACGCCGTCACTGCGGTCCATACCCACGCACGTGCTATTCGCGCCCTGTCACGTGGCGAGGTGTCTCACTTGCCAGTCCTTGGCCGTCGTTTCCTGGTTCTTTTGCAGGCAGGGTCATGGCGAGACAATCTGAAGGAGTGGAAGATGATCGTTGGGAACACAAAAGCCGTAGCCACGAGGTGACTCAGGCAGGGCCATGTGAGACCAAGGCACCTCGAGGCTCGAGGGTTCAGGTTGTTTACATACGTATTACAGAAAGCCGCCGAGCTATTTACAGAAGAGAATTCGGGCTTGTCATGGTTTCTAGTCATGCTTTGTCCTAGTAGGTACACGGTGTGGTTACTTCAATCTTTAATACTCATATCATTCTTCCTCTGGCTTCTTTGCCTTCCTCGTAAGGCCCCATGTCTTCCAATGGTCCTGCGCTTTTCCCGACGGCGCTTTAGAGCCCCAGGTAATGGCGTAGTGGTCCAAAACGAGGTCAAGCTCCTCCAGCTCGTCGAGAAATTCCAGCGTAGAGATTCTACTCGAGCAAACCTGTGTCAGTATTCGATACCAATAAAGTAAACGCCGCCTACCTCTCGAGCTCCTCCGGTGCTACATACGCCCGACGTATCTCGTGCAGCGTGAGTGCATCGGCTGCGGTGAAGTTCAATCGAAGAAAACGCTGCGGAAGCGATGCTTTATCTGTGTACGGCTCGACGCCTGGCAGCGACACGTTGCGCGACTTCATCGAACAGATCGTCCGTCAGTGCCTCCGATCCGACGAAGCAGCACCATGAAGATGAATTACCTTCAGATTGCTCAGCATGACACGCCCGAAGGCGTCTCCCAAGCCAAACATTTCATACACGATCGAGCCAACAGACCCCGCACCGTCCTGCAGCGCGTACTCGGCGAACCACTGGATCACAGCATCCGATGCTTCGGGGGACATGTACGCCAGAACGCACTCGAATAGAAGTAGTGTCTGTACGTTCGGCAGAAGCAGTGGGTCAGACGACCCCGCCAGAAGAGGAGCAAGGGATTCTGAGGGCGGCTTCCGCAGATCGACAGGGATGAGGTTGTACACCGGCGAATGCAGCGACGTGCCGCCATTTCCTTGAATTCAAAAACCCATGAAGCACCTCAGTATAGCAGCAACTCGCACACGTAGAAACATACCGATTTTTACCGACTCGGAAGGCCCAAGCAAGGGATTGAGCACCTTGCTCTTCCGGATAGCCATCGCCTTCCTCGACGTGATCTCCGGAAAGTCCAACTCGACATATCGCACAAGTAAGTCTTTATGTGGACCGGTCTGCCTACAGGCCCATAAGCACCGGCACCGGCCTTCAGAACAGTCAACGCACGGCAAGTCTCCAGAACCGGGTGTCGCTCCCCGCGCCGAGGCTCACGATCTGCACCTTCCCGTTCCCGTTCCCATTCCCCAGGCTCTCTGCGCTTGCGAGGCGGATCCACTGGTCCACGAGCTCATCGATCGCAGTGCCGCGCAGGTACGTGCCGATGTTGATGAGCGGCGGGCGTGGCTTCTGCAGGTGCGCGCGCGGGACGAGCGCCGCGATGAAGGGGTCCGCGACGTACTGCTTCTGCACGGCCGAGAGGCGCGCGAGCGCCGCGTCGTTGTCCGTCTCGCGGATGTGCGTGTCGGGATCTTGGTCCTGGTTCTGGCTCGAGGAGTGGTAGCCACGGGGGGAACGCAGGGGGGCCGTGGCGTGGTGGGAGCATGTTTGTGACTGGGGATCGGCGTGCTCTAGGCTAAGGACGCTTGCAAGGAAGTAAAGTCGGAAATGAAGTGGAAGTCTATGGCGTCATTGCCGTTTGAAGCAGTCTAAAGTCCGAAATAAGTCCGAACTACAAACGCTACTTGTACTTACTGGCTAGTGTTACAGTGGTTGTACTTGTAGAGTTGCTAAAATTATTTAACTGCCAGACACTACGTTCGAGGGGAGAGAATAGGTCCATCCTTACTCTGATTAAGTCAGAATCAATACCGTCTGCCCATCTTATGATGCATAACCCATCGCGATGAAAGTATTGACATGATGGCTCGAAATCGAGTGATACAATATCCCATTAGCATCGCGATGGACTCAACTAAATGATCAAAACATGTGCATGAATATTTGAATGCATGACAATCAACATTCCTGAACACTGCAATGCATCTGAAACCACCTTTGGCACCAACAGCGGCCTATGCCTATCGACCAACCGAAGGAGATGCCCCTCGTTCATGACTCAGAACGGTAGTTCAAAGTAACATGGCAGCCCGTGCACCCAGCATTATTCGTGCCATAACTCCCACACGGCTGACAGTCGTCCAAAATCTGATTCGCAGTATCAATGATGATCTGCCCCGAAAGTGGCTCCGCGCCTGCGCCGTCCGTCTCGTAGGTCACTACAATAAACAACAGCCAAGTCAGTACGATGAATGCGCAGAGCGGTATGGGCGGAAAAAGAGGAGAAATAATAAAATGAGGGGGGAGAGAGGAGGAAAGACTGACGTGAGCAGTGCCCGGCGTTGAACTGCGCCTGGTCGGTGTACGCGATGCCGGGGCTGACGCTGAGGATGGCGTTGTGGCAGTCGTCCGAGATTGCGGCGGAGCAGAGGCTGCTGCCGCCGCAAGTATTGGTGTACAGCGCGACGGGGCTCGCGGTTGAGGTTGAGGTGCCGCTGCCAGCGACAGTGATCGTGGTTAAGATGCCGCTGCTGGTGATGATGGTTGAGGTGCCATGGGTAGCTGAGGTGCCGCTGCCGGTGATCGTGGTCGCTGGAGAGGCGGCAATGGCTGTGAGGGTGGAAGCGAGGACGAGGGCGGTGAGGAAGGTCTTCATGACTGAATTAGAAACGAATAAAATAGGTGAGATTCAAAAGCTTTCGGGAGATGCAGGGGAAGGGAGCGCACCTATGGCGAGGCCTCGAACTGTTGAGGATATAGAAGTAAGCTTCGTCGAAGCTCTTTTATATGGCTGCCGACCAAGAGACGCCCCGTAATATGGGCGCCATGGGCCTCAGGGCATCACACAAGGTGCACAGAGCCGTGAGTACAGACAACTTCGCAGCTAGAAGCTGAAATGTCCATTGGCGACCTCGCTTCCTTGCAAAGTGAACACAGATGGCCCCGGGCGCTGCGTTTGTACAGCCTTAGCGGACATATCTGACCGAAATGCGTGGAGTGTTTGTACCGGTGGTGTTTCAGCGGGAAGAATGGATTTCATTGCGTGAGCGAAGTGCGCCAGTGTAAAGGAGTTGTAGTGAACTTGGAGACACTCGCCATCGCGATGTCGACTACCCGTTACCATCCCAGGACACGGGAAACATAGCATCTGAGAAGCCCAAGTTCCTGTTCGTGCAGTATTAGACGACCTCATGTAAACGCACAGATCGACTGAATCGAGGCGTGACGCGGCTTTCCACAGTTCGAATACCAAAACAGCTGGAAATACGTCTCGTTAGTGCTATACCACTTGAAGTGAACTACGACGCAGAACTTACCGACTACCCTAATTAGCGACGCAAAAGAAGTCCTCCGGCGCTTCTGCAAAAATGCCATCTCAATGACCGTGATCGGCGGCAGAGTACAATGTGCGACGCACCACTTGAGCATGGGGACTGTGTCCATTGGTCGAGTAGTGCGGCAAGTACGTTCGCCATTCGTGGTCCTGAAGGTAGAGCAGCTGTAGTGTCCTTGCCGGAGGCGAGTGAAGTGGTGGAGCTCGAGAGCTGTCCATGCCGGAGAGCGGACACGTGGATATACTGTATATAGGCCTAAAGTCCTCTCGCGACTCCGACTGCTTGAACCTTTCAAAGCTGAAGCAACACTACAGCAGGCTCTGAGAACGTATTCATCGGGTCCTCATGGAGCTGGACGGAGGTGAAAAAACCTGCCACGAGCGTCTTTGCACGCAGTGAGTTTTCAAAGTGACATGTCAGGCATTGCGTACCGCGATTGCGAGATCGAGAACCCTCACGAATTTAAAGCAAGTATGTGACTTGATTTATTTGTCGAACATCAGGAGCTACGATAGGAGTAGAATTCGGATCGTGCCAATTTTGCGAGCCCACCAGAGCGCGCCCACGGATCGTCGTAGCATGGCCGATATGGTGATGTAAGCTAAATGGTCTAGCATGAGTTCGTCGCGACCGTTGCCCACGGTCTATTCGCTCTCTTAACACGCGCATTGCGATGGGATTTTGTGCGGTCAAGACGGTCAGTACTCAGTATACGATGAACTCCTAGCAAACGCACCATGAACGTGAACCCGAATGGCCACCCGATGATGACTGCGTCTGTGGTCCGACAGACCCACGCAGGGCTGCTTGCCTTTCTTATCCTTATGAGCCTGGTCCTTGAGGAATTCTAGGTCCTCCGGTGTGAGGCCAATAGCGCCAAGCGGCGCAAGGTTTGCTGGTCGCTCGGTGCACGCTTCCTTAAACTGGAGCATAAATCGACGATCATACCTGATAGAGGCGTGTTAGAAAGTAACGGGGCGACAAACTGGTAGCTCACTTGAATTTGCCCGGTAGAGCATTCACATTGCCAGTGAATGCTGGATCAGGACCGTGGATGCCATCGGGATAAGAGACGCTGGTGAGGTCCTGGATTGGACGTGCAGAGGTGAAGACGCAGGGAACAGGCTCTGGGATGCTCCCAGTGACCACTTCGGCAAGGCTGTAGAACCTCTGGGGAGGTGCTGCTGCCGCATGCGAGCTGCGGCTCCTCGACATATCTTAGGGTCTGTGCGCTAAATGTAGGATTAACAGGTGCGCAGTACAAGAACACGCTGTCCTGCTGCGATCCGTACACTTACATCCAAAAGTGTCGTCTACTGACCTGGAGGCACAAGCAACATGTGGTGGACATTTGGGGATGGTCTACGATACAATAACAAAACATGCGTGGGACAGAGTGTACGTCAAGGAGAGTGCAAGGAGCCGCGCTGGCAGAGGGGTGTCCGGGGTCCTGTCTTAGTGTGCGGGTCCGCGGTTGAGTCTTGTTGGAATTGCAACAGATGGAGACGGACGGGTCTCGGGAAGAGGAATGCGATGGTTGGC
>SEOQ01000073.1:0-59510 GCA_004679275.1 Dentipellis fragilis
GCTCGACTATTACAGCGACGGCAGCCTCTACGTCGTCGACGCGCCCGGGCACATGCCCGGTCACTTCAACCTGCTTCTACGCACATCGTCGGACGGGGGGTGGATGTACCTCGCGGGCGATACGCGCCACAACTGGCGCATCCTCACGGGCGAGCTTGGCGTTGCTGAGCGTATCCATCCAATCACGGGAAAGCCGTTCTGTATCCACGAGGACAAGAAGGTCGCGGAGGAGCATATTGTGCGCGTGCGCTCGCTACTGGAGCATCCGAGGGTTAGAGTCGCGATTGTGCATAATTCGGTGTGGTATGAGGAGAATAAGGGCGGACCGATGTTTTGGCCTGGGGCCTTTGAGAGCCTTTGAGGATGCTGGCGAGGAAAGGAGGTCGAGAGGTCTGAAAGTGTAGGATTAGTTAAGACGTGACTTGCTGTATGCATTGTATTTCGACCAGCGCAACGAGGGCTCTGGGACAGGCCCGGGTGACCTGGGTTCTACATGTGGAAGGTGCTGATCTTGACATCGACCGAATATAATCCTCGATACATCTGACAGTTGGCGCATTGGCGAAACTTTCGCCAAAGATCAGAAGGGCTAGAAGGGGTATAGTGGAGTAGATTGAACTACATATACGTGATGCGTTCCCGGACCAATGTGGTGACCACCGGGTGCAATCAGTGTTCACTCGTGCTGCAGTGACTAAGACGATTCTCACCAGTTCAAGTTTAAATTTGGTGGATGTGCTTTTGCAAGGATGCCTCAGCTCAGCAATGACGATGAGACTGGCAGCCTATATGACAGCCCATATACTCACGTAATCAGTACTTCAGCTTCAGTGTCCGTGCGAGGGATCACATACGCGCTCAAAGAAGCTCTGAAGGTCGAGCAGTATAAAGATCCCATATATCCCTATAATTTGCTCATCATCAATCGTCCATAGTAAACATGTCCGATCTCCCACCTCCCGGTGTCGTCCAGCCTTTCCTCATAGTATCCGCCTCGAGGGAGGCAGGATAACCATCCCCGCGCCCTTTTTCATAGATCCCTGCCCGGAAGATGTTCGCCACGCTGTCAATCCCTGCTACCCCGTTCTTGCTCCGCCATTCCGTCACCAAGCGGAACCTTTTGTTCGACCTCGGCATCCGCAAGGATTACAACAACTTGCCTCCCGTGGCAGCCACATTTGCGAATGCCAACTTTCAACCAATCGACGTCGCGCAGGATGTCGTGGACTCACTAGCGAAGGGTGACCTCAAACCATCCGACATAACCGACGTGTTCCTATCGCACATCCACTGGGACCACGTCGGCAATCCAGCACTCTTTCCTTACTCGACCTTTGTGATCGGCGAGGACGCGGTTCCCCTCCTCGAGAAGGGTTTTCCCCACGACGTCAACTCCCCCTACGCCAGCGACCTACTTCCGCTCGCACGCACCGTCCTTATCCGCACGTCCAGTCCCGACTGGAAACCTGTCGGACCTTTCCCCCGTGCTCTCGATTATTATGGCGACGACAGCCTCTACGTCGTCGACGCAGGCGGCCACATGCCAGGCCATATTAATGTCTTGCTTCGCACCTCGCCGGACGGAGGGTGGATGTATCTCGGAGGCGACACGTGCTATGACTGGCGCATCCTCACAGGCGAGCTTGCCGCCGCAGAGCATTTCAACCCACACACGGGGACGATGTTCTGTATCCATGCGGAAAAGAAGGCCGCAGAGGAGCATATTGTGCGGGTGCGGTCGCTGTTGGATAATCCAAGGGTTAGAGTCGCGCTCACGCACAATGGGACGTGGTTCGAGGAGAACAAGGACGGACCAATGTTTTGGCCTGCTGCTTTCGCGAGACTCTGAAGGTGTTCGGGTAAATGAAGGGACGGTCACGTTTGATGATGTAGGACGAGGGTACACTTCTCTCTATGTACGAGTACCAGCCTGAACATTTTGGTGAGGACCAGAGCTCTATGAAAGTCTCCCTGGCTGAGAGTGCGGGCGGATGTCTTGGCGCATTAGGAAGAGCATGGTATCATCTGACAATATTGTTCGTTCGTCTTGTGGACGTGAGCAAGATGGCGGGGGAAACTAGGAATTAGTGGGATGTATTGGCAAATGATTTGCAGTGTTACAGGCCTTGCCAACGTGTTATCGCAACTGACAAGTTTATATAGAATGAATATTTTCAAACTCACAAACTATTATTCAAATTATCTGTCATCGCCGGATTACTGTTCACCGACTTCCTCACTTCTTCTCATCCATACCGATTGTAGCAATGCAATAGACCTATGTAACACTCGTGATCCAGACCAAAGGACGGTATAAAAGAGCTCACCCACCCCGGTAACGATCTCACCATCCACCCCCGCTGAATATGTCTTCCAGCCTGCCTCCTCCTGGTGTCAACCAACCCTACTTCACAGTCTCCGCTCTCGAGGGTGGCAGAGTGACCATCCCTGCCCCCCTTTTCATCGACCCTTGCCCAGACGATGTCAAGACGCTCCCCTTACCCGCAACCCCTTTTCTCCTCCGCCATTCCGTCACAAAGCAAAACATCCTGTTCGACCTGGGCATCCGCAAGGACTACGAAAACCTGCCGCCCGTCACCGCTGAACGCGCCAACACGCTCTTCCAGCCCATCGACATGGCGCAAGACGTCGTAGACTCCCTAGCCAAGGGCGGTCTCAAGCCATCCGACATCTCCCATGTATTCCTGTCCCACATCCACTGGGACCACATCGGCGACCCGGCGCTCTTCCCCTACTCCACTTTTGTCATCGGTGACGGCGCGGTACCCCTTCTCGAGAAAGGCTACCCGCACGACCCGAACTCGATCTTCGCGAGCGACCTGGTCCCGTTCGAGCGTACCATCGTCCTCAAGACCTCCGGTCCAGGCTGGAAGCCTGTCGGGCCCTTCCCGCGGGCTGTAGATTATTACGGCGACGGCAGCCTTTACATCGTCGACGCTGCAGGGCACATGCCAGGCCACTACAACTTCCTTCTGCGGACCTCGCCAGATGGAGGATGGATGTACCTCGGCGGCGACACGTGCCACGACTGGCGCATCCTCACGGGCGAGCTCAGCGTCGCTGAACATCACGATCCGAGCACGGGGAAGGTGTTTTGCATCCACACTGACAAGCAGACCGCGGAGGAGCATATCAGGCGCGTGCGGTCGCTGTTGGAGAACCCGAGAGTCAGGGTTACGATCGCGCATAACGGGATATGGTTCGAGGAGAATAAGGGCGGACCGATGTTTTGGCCTGGTGCTTTCGAGAGTCTCTAAGGCCGCGGACGTTTGTCCGAAGAGAGAGGTTGATAAATGCTAGGTTTGGGCTGTAGGATTCGGATGATGTGATAGACACGATACACAAAGGATATACTTCTCTGTATGTACACGGCATTGAACAACGAAATAAGGACTCCGGAACTTCAGGGTATCGACGCAGGCAGATTGGTGAACTGCCGGAGAGCAGATTCCCGCAACAGCTCCCGTACGTCAGCGATATGCGCCGGATTTCCCCTCCAAACGCCTGTTTCGTCCCGGTCGCCCCAGTGGAACGTGTGGAACGTATCAACTTCGAAGCCTTCGTTCCACTTGTCGCGAACAAACGTTGCATTTAACGGATGTTCCCATATCCACCACTGTTCACGATCAAAATTATAATCAGAAGGGGAGCGGAATGCAGCAGATTAGCCCTTACATGGTCGACAAAGAGGATCTTCTCTCCGGGTGGTACTACCAGATGCAGAGCGGTAGGCGTTGCGATCTCCAAAAAGCAGTCCGTCTCGAGGAAAATCCCGAGCGTGTCCATGAATGCCTCCCGGTGGCGACCAGGGATATACATAGTGTCTGCCGACCCTCCGATGAAGCGAGTCTTGCCTTCGGTGTATTCAGCAAGGCGCTGGCGGCGGGATAATGGCACCCTCAGGAACGCGGGCATGCACGCTGCAAGACCAACATGCGGATCCCTACGTGTCGAAGTCAAATTGTTAGTATACAAAAACTCTTCGGTTGATGAAGGTTTATTAATACGCACCCCCACCTACCAAATAAGTAGATCAGTGGGCGGTCTGACGCATTGAAGGTAGGGAGTACGTACCACCAATCACGACCCCATCCCCGCCAATTCTGAGTGAGATTCAATGCCGGGTCTGGGGATATCTGCGCCGCGGGTGGATGGTGTTCAGGGTCTTTATTGCTGAAGCCCAAAGCCGGATTGTAAACATATTCGGCGAATGGCGAATGGTACCAGAACAAGTTTTGATCGAATTGTTGTAACCGGGGCACATTGAGGAGGGTGTCGAAAGGTGCCCAAAGGTAGCCTTTATAGCACGGGAACTCTTTGAGCCCCGTGTATAACATGTGATGTGCCATCTGCAATTGAACCGTCGATTAATGCAGAACCTAAGAGCAAAATATCTGTGAACGTACCCTGCCAGCCATTTTGTAGTATCCTGGATCTCTGAGATCCTCGTCAGCCTTGTACGAGTCAACGACGACATCATACGAGTGGTTGAAGCCGGCGTTCTCTCGGTTCGCAGGGCCGATGAAGACCATCTACTCATTCAAGTGCACTGGTTAGCCAACATCTACGCAGCAGACATGCGTCCGATCCACTCACGTTAGGGAAGTACTCCGAGTAAACGGTGCGATAGTAATCCAGATTAACATTATACCTCGCATGGCTGAAGAACACGATGAGCAGTACATCATCAAAGTGATGATACGACCGCTCCTCCGCAGGCTGCAAGGGCGCCATGGGCAACGGCCTGCGTTGACAGGTTTGTGAATGGTCGATGGCCGATGCCGATGCGCTATGGCCGAACCGCGAAGCAGGTGCCTGGCGTGAATGGACGGTACTGTATGCCGAGCTGACGAGGAGGGCGGAGAAGACGATCGTTCCGACGATGCGGTGCTTAGGATTCGGTTCCGTGATTTTTGGTGACTGTCGTTTCCTGTCAGTCGTGTGTAACCATCAGGCTGAGTGGTATTACCTGTATATCGTCGTGACTTCGGCTAAGCTGACCGGCGGCATATGAGGCAGTGGCCCATACGACAACGACACAGCCCATCCCAAACTCTATGGATATTTCGTTCGCGGATGCTGTTGTGATTACGAGTGCTGCTGGTAAAATGGAGGATGCGAGCACTCTTTCTAGGGCCGCATTGTAATCTAGGAGGGAGAAGTAAGGATCAGTAGAGCAGCTAGAGGACGAGAATAGGAAATACCCACAATAGATGATGAAGAGTGCGAAATAGTCTACGAATGCTCTAACGAGAAGCAGAGCGATATGAGCGATTGCATTGTACGAATGTGGTAAGTGCGGGGATATCGAGGTATGCGGAGTTAGCAGCTGGAAAGCGTATGCGACAATATGTATGCAGAGTCCTGATGCGAAGAGAATGGTGTTTATAGTGTTGTAACAGTCCGGTTCGTGCGATTGATAAACCTGTTCGAATTAAGGTGAGCGATAATCCAGTGGTGTGGATTGTAGATAAAACGACAGCACTCACAAAGTCTATAAGAATGACGGCAAGTGCGGTGATCGACGACGAAGAAAGCAAAATCATGAAAGGAGATGAATACGAATCAATGTGTGTCAGGGCATTCTGAGGCCAATGGCTCAGCGACGTTATTCAGTAGAATATACTGATGCCCTACCGCTGCAATGGATATACCGCAGATCTGGGGGAATATAAGTATCACAGAGATGCAGGACATTGGATTCATGCAGAGTACATACCTGGAGAGTGATGAGTATGAATTGATGTTGTGAGAAAGAACGCGACAGCAGAGAATATAGGCCGTAGGCAGTGAGAATACTTGAAAATATCGGGCCGAGCGCTATAACAGCAGGGTCCACGGCTCTCATGGGAAGAAAAGGCTGCAACAGAGGAATGAGCATTTAGGCAACATAAACCACACACCCTAAACCCACTTGAAGAGCGAACAATAAGCCTGCAGCGATGATCGTGGCCAACGACTTCACGGATCCCAGCCTCATGATCTCTGTATGGCTTCGCTTCTCAATATACTCTCTGCTGCAAACCGAATCGGCACTGTCGGCCTGCGGCAGCTCTCGCAGGGGTTCCTCTTCGTCTCTGTCCCGATTCCACGCAACATGAGCATTCCTCCTAACCCCAGAAGGCTTCTTGACGGAGGCATAAGTCATGATAATGCTTAATGCCAGCTTCATGAGGTCGACGAGGGCTGCATCAGCAGGTGATCGTGGAATCGGGCGGACGCTTTGGCCCTGGGTGTGCCTTGAAGTGCTTTCACTCAATAAGTGAAGGCACGGATAGAAGAGCTATTCAATTGGTACAATGGCGATGAGATACAAAGCTTGGAATAGAAAGAATGCGACGAACCACTGGCCAGGGCGACCGAGGCAGGAAGTCGGGAATCCAGGACGGACAGGAAAGAGACGACAGGGCTGCGGCCATGCCACGAAGCACCATCTTGCATTTTCTGCTGGGGAAAAGAGGAATGAGGGCGTCGTGCAGCTTGCTCTAAGCCAGTCTGAGATGCACGGAGGGACGAGGTTCAAGTTGATTGTAACGGACGGAAGGAGGTAAAATGTAAGCGCCTATACAACACGCGTGTCGCGCCGTCATCGTCGTCACTGCGGCGAACACCCTACGTAGCTGCTAGTATGTACATGACAGTACTAGTGCAAGCTAGTGCGGGCAAAGCGAACTTTAGAGCAGATATTTCCAAGAAGGGCAAGAAAATGGGGGACTATAACTACATGTGCACATCCAAAGCAAGTACGTGCTACATAGGGGGATGGGAGGAGGACAACAAAGGGCCCTATCACAGCCTATCACATATACATCAGATATGTACCATGTCCGTGCATCCAGCATCCTTCTGTCCAGTGTCAGTGTCCAGTATTGAGCACGTGTGGCGTGAACAGGTATATACATTTTGCTATTCTTCCACTCCGCCCTCACCACTTCCCTGCCAACCTACCGACCGCCCATGCAGAGCCGCCACCACTGAGTACAAGCAATAGCCACGCACAGACGTCCCATGCAAGACGTTTGCCCAATCGACGACGCTGCAGTGTTCGTTCCTTGCGCTGCAGCAGGTCGTCGGTGGGATCCGACGTTGCAGAGGCAGGCGAGCCGGGATTTGACTGCGTAGGCAGAATGATTGACAGCGGACTACGGAATTCGTGGATAGTGATATGAAGCAGGGCTGAGCGAGACAACGATGAGTTTACTAGAACCTTGAGCAAAGAGGACAATGCTTACCAGGAACAAAATATGTGCCGAGAAGAGCAAGAACAAGGAGTGTATCGCTGAGAACCGCCGAAATCCGAGGTGAAAGGAGTGAGAGAACAACAACAAGCAGATATAATATAACTTTCGAGATTGGCACATTCGACGACCGGCGGATGCGTGACGGGATAGGGAGAGATGGCGCGACAACGAGAATCGATGGTATGGTGAGCAGAAGAGTCAGGGCATTTGCGATAGCAATGACAGGATCAGGCGGGATCGTAGCTGCCTCCTGTTTGTGAACGCCGTCAGAATGTGCCCCCGGATTGATATACGGAAGGACTGCTTACAGGAGGATTGGGTGCCGCAGCAAAGAAGCACAGAGGGAGAGTGAGACAGACTGCGATCACAGTAGCAAGAGCGATGAGTGCTTTAAATGAACGTCGTCGAGACTTCCTATGGCGATTAGGTTGCGAGGAAGCCTTCAGGGATGCGTAGATCGGCAGTGTCCAAGAAGACGTGAATACGAATGCTACAGATGCTGTTGAACGCTTATCAGCAAAAGAGGGCTGGTAACAAATAGCGATATTTCTCTCACCAATTCCTTGACTAAGGGACCCTGCAGAACTCCATCCCGAACCCAGAACAAGCTTGCCACGGGCATGTGCAACAGACACGGCCACAAGCCAGACGATATACGCTAGCACCGAAGCCCATGTCGCGTACAGCACACGTTTGGCTCGAACATTCCGTGCTAAACACAGAGGAAATAAAACGAAAGCCAGAGCGACGGTGAGAACTATCCTCGATGGGAAGATTATCTTCGCAGGAAGTAGAGGGAGTAAGGCGTCCACCGACACTGATTGAAACGGATCAGGCGAATGCTCCGGACACGAGGATATAGAACTCACCCCTCAGATATACAGCTGCAAGCAAGATTCCAAGCACTCTGCTGCCAAGGCGTATCAACGACCTCAGCACCAATCTAAACCCCTCGCTGTCCCTCCCTCTTGCGAATGCGTTCAACACAATCTCCTCCAGATCCGGTTTGCCAACATATTTGGCGAGCATGTACCATATGTACCGTGCCGATGCCGCGAATATTGCGAATATAATGAGCGAAGGTATGGATTGCGACAGGGGCAGGTCGGTGCGAAGCAAAAGCACCGGGCCAAGCTTTAGATATGGGACGAGGAGGTAGAGGAAGATGAGGGTCGGGGGGAGCACGGGTATAGCGGAGGCGTTCAAGCGGTCAAGTTGTGTCGAGAAGTCGTCGTCGAGGTCGTCGTCGCTCGAGAAGTCAAAAGACTCGTTCGGTCCGTCGTCATCGTGGACGAGGATGAGTGTGGGGTGAGGTTCGTCGGGGTTCGAGTTGTTATTGTCACCGAGAAGTGGTGTCGCTGGACCGGTGTCAGACGCGAAAGAGCTCACTGAAGAGCGCCTGGGCTGAGACATGGGGGGAATGAAAGGAGAGAATGTGGGGGTAGAGATATTTACTGAGTGGGTGCCAGCTTCAAGTTTGCCTAACAGCAAGCCTGGGTCTGAGACGATGGCCTGAAGCCAGACCGCAGCAGCCCCGCACACGGAGTCCTCACGTCAGCACGCCCTCGTAAGCGTCTGTGCTACACGCCATTCCTACATTTCATTGCGCAAGAGTCCTAGTATGATACAGCTCGACCAAATACTATCTGCTACATATAGAAAATGCACAGATGACCGATTGCCAGTACAGTAACACGAGAGACCCAGAGACTGAAACCAAAACTACCGCGTCGAGATAATATGATAAAATACGTGCCGCGTGTCCTTCGCGAATTCGACAAGCCTACACAACGTCTTCGGCGTAAGGAGGGAAACTGGCAGGCGGCCTCAAGCGCTCCGCGCGTTTGGCATGGGCGAAGTGCCTGCGTGCTGCAGCGTTCCTGAAATTCCGAAGGGATGAGATAGTGCCTAGGACGGAGAGCGATATTTTGCTTACGGTCGGTTCAACCAACTCTCGTCTCCGAGGAAGAGGAGCGAATCGTAGACGAGAGCACCGACTAGACCTCCAGAGAAGGAGCCCAGAATCGGGCACCATATCCAGTACTGATTACGGAAGTTGAACACTGCAGAGCCAAACACGTGGTGAGCGTACTGCGGGACAAAGAAGGCTGCGGATCGTCTACCTTCTTTCCCGTACCCCATCATCGCGGTCATGATGCGGGGCCCCAGGTCACGGGCGGGGTTGACAGCATAGCCTGGAAGGGTATATTGATATATTAGAAGGGACCCATGATCTGGGGACCTGGGAAAACTGACCAGTCTGCATTCCGAACGCAGCTCCGATTCCCAAGATGACAATGAAGATCACAAGGGGGACTAGACCAGGAGGCGGCGGATTGTTTCTCTTGTCCGTGATCGCGAAAACGACTATAATCAGGATGAAGGCACCGAGGAACTTGGTTGAAAAAATCAGTAAGTGAAGCGGCGGCGAGAAGGCGAAACGCACACACCTCGTCGAAGAAACAATTGGCAGACGGCATGTAAGCCAGCTAAGGTGGGATTGTTCAGCGATCAACCCATGGAAGCCCAACGACATTGCTCACAGCATAAGTCGAGAAAAGAGAAGCTGTACCAGGAACCGAGCGTACTCCGCCTTCCACGACATCGATGGCGTGGAAGTAATTCGCGAAGGTCAGCATGGCACCGATCCAAGCACCTATAAGCTGGGCAAACATGTAGATGGGGACTTTCCACCACGGAAAATCACGGAAAACGGCCAAGGCAAGTGTCACCTGTTCGTGATTCAGAATCAGAATCAGGACGTAACAGCGGAAATGAGCATCTTGAACATACAACAGGGTTGATATGACCGCCGGAAACACCACCGGACACCCATACGCCGAGGCCCGCACCTGCAGACACGGATCAGACACAACTTCACATTACAAATGTAAAATTTACCACAAGCCCAGCCGAAGTTCAGTGAAAGGTAGTCGCCCTTCGGGGTAGCAGATACCGCGGTATTCGAACCGAGAACGACCTGGCAATCGACACCGTTTCCGAACAAAATAAGGATCATGGTACCAAGCATCTCGGCGGCGGGTTCGCGAAGCCGATACCTGCGAACGACTGTGAGCATGCACCCAGACACGAGAGAACGGAAAACCATTAGCAACAAAATTGTGTACAGACCTGAGTTTTGCCCACGTGTTGGGATACTTCGTGAAGTATTCATGATGAGCTTCGAACTCTTCGGGAGTCTCGCCAACGTTCTCGAGATGTACTTGTTCATCCTTTCTGGTCGATGCGTCCGAATTTGCGTCGTGCCTGCCAAAGTGTCGGAAGGGCTTCAGTAAGGGGAGCGCCATGGTGGGAACAGATGCGACAGCGTGTGGGAGGAACTGAAAGGGGAGTGGGAGAGCGGAGAGAGCGGAGAGGAAGGTAGGTCCTCTTCAAGTAGGACCGGCGGGGTGCAAAGTCACCTTTATACTTCCCGCATCACAAGAACCAGTGATCTCCTTTTTCAACCGTCGGAGGTTCTCATGAGAGAAATTACTCACACATGGACATCGGAAGAGACGCAAGATCCAATTTCCCCGGACGAGCTGGTGCGATGTCATTTTGCAATGCAGTCGGCGAAGGGCACACCCTCCCGTCTGTTGTGCCTCCGATCGAGATTTTGGTAGGCCGAGGTCCGAGTCCGAGCCCAAATAACTGGAGACCAGACTTACCGCACGCCAGAAGATCCAGCCAGGCATGTTGCCGATAACCGCGCATCGGCATGGGACCAATCCCGATGCTTGGGACGATCGCAGTTGTACCCTCCCATAACTAGTAAGCCAAGTGCTTGAGCGACGATCGACCTCCGCAGGCGGGGAGCCGATCTGTGCGTCGGATTCCTCACTGCCTCTCTGCTCACAGCTGGATACTTGTGGGAGAGCACCTGGGAAAGGCCCAGTCTTATCGCAGAAAGCGGTTCACCGGTCCTGTATGCCGAGCAGGCATCAGAATAGGCCACCTCGCGGCAAACCATTTATGTGTCTTTTACGCATGTTACGCATATGGACCTGGAAAATATTGAGTCTTTGGAAATACAGGAATCTGGAATGGGAACCCACTGAGCACCGAAAGTGTTTTCAAAGGATGGCAAGTGACCGATCTCGAGTTTCGTGACCGTGCCGCATCTGACCGTGGCCCCTAGCGCCCTTCTGTCCGCAGTCAGACCCTCTGACACGAAATGTACCCTTCAAGCGTCGAAGTGAAGGTGGTAGGCTGGGAGGATCGTCGGATGAATCCACGTCAGAACATCAGTCAGACTTCGAGCTCCATACGATGGACAACGAGTGGTGTCGCATTGTGAGCCACGTTCAAGAAGCCCGCGGAAAAGGACCGGATAAAGGCCATTTAAGATCGCTGTCCGAAGCCCGGCGACGGGTCCGTCGAGACCACTCCCAATGGCCTCCGGAGTTCGCACCGATTTAGCAGGTAGGCACATAGTGCATACCTGCATTGCTGAAGAACGTTTTTGCAGGGACTCGCTGCCGTGCCGTGCCGGGCTAGTGTGGAATGAAGGGCCGAAGGGCGCAGGATGAGCAGCAAAAATTTCGTCAGATGTGCCACGACGTACCCATCGCACACCACCTGACATCACTGCATCTGGGACAGAACGGATGGAAATGTACCTTGGCTGAGCCGTATTGAACGGAAGCGATCGACGAGACTGCGGCCCCACGGGGAAGGTTACGAAATTCGGCGGTGACATAGTCGAGAAACCCCAACGTTCACAATGACAAGGGTTCGCTGAGATCATAGCTGAGTCAACGGTCAATGTCCGGGTTGAGAAAGAGAGATTTCCATGGACTACTGGGATGCTGTGGAGTCGAAGGTAACGTTGAACGCAAACGGCGTCGTGAGCACGTGACAACAGTTCGTATATTAAGGATGATGGGCTCCGACTGCTCGCCATAATATTTCGTGGTTCGCAACTTCGACCATCAGTTCGCTAGCACAGAGGATACAGTGACTTGCATAAAGATCTGACGGTCGTGCTGTAGATTTCTTTGTTTGTAGTAGCCAAACATTTCCGGAAAAGGAAGGAGATGACGCAGGAGTTGTCCTAAAGAAGCTAAATTGTCCCCATATGGGTATGTTTGGTCAAAACAAACAAAGAATTCCACGACGCGACCGTCAGATCTTTATGCAAAGTCACTGTAGGAAAAACTGGGCCTTGGGATCCAAAGAATCATAAAATCTTATTTTTGAGACGGCCTAACCAACAGCTGTAAGACAGATGAACCAACGCCGACGGAACATAGCTTACGATTCACCAGACGCCCACCATTGAAGTACCCAATGCCCATTCTAGTTATCGATTGCTGATTGGACATCATCGGATGTCTGACAGCGGAACGAGCCACGCAACACCTGGAGTTTCTCATGTAGAGATGGCGCGCGGGTCAGTAGAGCTCCAAGATCCTTCTTCCGGGTGACTTTGGAAGTAACGACGAAGAAACACAAGGCACGAGGCACTTGGTGGAGTCGTTACCTCGGATAAGATGAAGCCAACCGGATGCAATGCGAAAGAAATGGACGAGCATCTTCTGAGGCGGTCTGTCGACCTGTGTCGATCTCAATCTTAGGTTTCGCATGGTATGAATGTCTCATACACAATATATGGCGATGGTCTATCATGCACCAAGACGAGCCTTCAGCTGCCGAGGCATAAGCTCCGCAGGTATGGCGGCGGCAACCTAAGAACAAAGGTCAGTTAGAAACTTCGGTGTATCGTTGGGCATTCACCTTTCGCAAGCTTTCCTCTCCACCGACATCCCAACCACTCTCGGCAATGGGCAGCATGCAATTTTCGACGAGCTTGGTAACAAGCTCGCCAATGCCGAACTGTTCTCCAGTGTATCTCCGCCATCGTAAGATATTAGTGAGCAGCTTCCGCTGCCGTGTCAGCAGCCGGCGTCGAGCAGGCACGGCCTCTGGGTCAAAACGAGACTGGTTCAGGTCAAGATACTGCTTCTTGAGGCGATAAGACTCGACGAAGGACTCCTTGAACGTGTCGACTACCGTTTTGAGGAAGTTCTATTTTACGGAGAGAAGAGGCGGTGAGTAATAGTCCGTGGTGGCTGTCAAGAGATAGAAGCGAATCACTACTTACCTGGAATTTGGGGTTGTTCTTTTCCACAGAAGTTTCAATTTCTTCCGCCAAGTCGACAATCCGACGGATGTCTCTAGATGAGTTAGGGTCCAGACCCCCGCCCTCAACGATCTTGCTCAGACGAGGTAATACAGATGTGGAAATCATGGCGGCCACAAGGTCACCATCTGGACCCATCTGGGGCTCTTCATGGTCATCCAAGTTGTCGCTTGTCGCGAATACCTGTACAAGGCCTCGTACCACACGAAGTTGTCGAGGCTCCGAGGGTCCTGGGCTACGTCAGGGTGTTGCACGACTGTTGTAAACAAGTGGCCTTACCTCAAGGGGATTCCATCCGACAATCTCCAGTCGCACCCAAAACTCCCATGCACCGACCATCCCCAGACCACCCCAAGCCCCCACATAACTGTCTCCAAATCGTCGTCTCCATTCACCGAACCACTTTCCTATACCCAAGCTGGGATCTTTGAATTCCTTAGCTTTGACATCAGATAGAATGTCGTCTCGTCTCATTGCAAGCTTCTGCAGTGCGGTGCGATAGTCCGCCGCATCGGATGGGGGCAGTTCGGAGTCGGTCGAGTAACCTTCCTCTTCGACCGACTTTCGATGGGAGCGGCGGGTGATGCGGGAAGACCGGCGATCACGTCGAGCGGCAGCGGGATTTGCACGAGGGATGATTCGACCAAGCTCGTCCAGTTCTTCTGGTTCGGTATGTGGAGGGACAGGAAGTGACCCAAGAAAATACGACAAGTCATCTTCGTCATCCGCGTGGCGTCTTTGACGAATCATGTCGCGCCTCTCTTTGACTATGGATATATGTTCTTCTTCAAGCTTTTCTAGTTGAGGGAACTAGTATAGAAACGTTGTGAGCGTCGAACAACGTGAGCTGATCTGGCACTAACCTTCTCATCCAGAAATATCGCAACACTCTCCATCCATTCTCTGAAAGCTGCGAACCAACTTCGTTTTTCCTCGGCCGTTGAGACCATATTCCGCATCTCGCTTTCCCGGTCATCCAACTGCTTGTGCTCAGAGCCCAGAGATGTCATAGATGCCGTATGCTGAGCATGCGAGGTCGTTAGAGACGTCATCATGCTAGTCAGGCGGGCAGTCGCTGCATCCAAGCTGGGTATTGATGTCAAGGGCGGTACTGGACAGAAGGTCAGTCGTTGAGACTCGGGGTCATCAAAGGGTAACGGACTTGGCGTCGGCTTATAGACCGGCTTGGCAGAAGCTTTCTCGAGCTGCTCTATCGCGCTCATACCCCCTCTTCGCAGTTGTTCTTGTTCCCACTCCTCGGTTTCTTCGTCCACTTCTTCGCTAACGTATGCTTTCAGCAGGACTCAAGAGTGTAGCAAGGAAACGACGCACGCGTCCGCTATCATTTCCTTCATAGTATCCCTTCGTTTTCCGGCTTCTACTTTCCGACTCTTCTTGCCCAGAGCAATGCGTTCCTGAGCACTAGTAAACTCCGCGAATTCTGGTCTCACATAAGATTCATAGTTTCAGAATGAATGTCATTTTATATACGCACCATCATCACCCTCGCCCAAGTCATCTTCTTCCCGCATGAGACGGCTCTCAGGGTGTGGGCCTTGGTACACGTCCTCGCGCTTTGTCACAGACAGCGAGATGAAGTCTTCGTCTGTACCACCCGTAGTCCTCATACGCTCACGCTTCTGTTTGGCAGCCAGAACGGATGACTCGGATGGTATCGTCACCTCGCCGTCGCCTACAGTTATGGGGATAAAGTTAACAATGAAGACCGCAGATGTTCTACAAACCTTACCGAAGGTATCCAACGAGACCATACCAATATCATCTACATCCATTGACACATCAACGTCGATTGCATCCTTCGGTAATGGCGGACGAGCAGAGGGTGTGTTAGCTTTCAGCTCTGAAAGGTATGCCGCATCGTAGACAGGACCACTGGTTGGCTGAGACGAGATACTGGCTTGATCTAAGTTGGTCGGGGGGGCCCTGTCAACAAGAGGATACAATTAGAGATGCAAGGCATACCATGCGTGGAAACACGACTTACCCCGGGGACGCAGGGTGCTTGCCCAGAGTCAATTTGCGACTGAGACTAGACTTCTTGACCTGAAAGACTTCCTCCCCTCCATCCTAAAGGACCTGGAGATTAGTATAAATATGTATTGCGGATAGGTACACTGACTTCTTCGCCTCCAAAGCTGAGGTTGGATTTCGGTTTCGTGCGCTGCTTAGCCTTATTTCTGACCTTAGTGGCCAGTGAACTGGGCGAGGGCTCTTCTTCACCTTTTTGCTGTTCGTCCAGAGTGTCAGCCGGGGAGTCTCGCGCCCTCTGTGCGTGCTTGGCTTTTGTTCGTTTGAAGATGATAGGAGAATCGGCCATGGGGAGGAACACAGAGTTGTGGGGAGGAGGCAGTGTGCGTGACCGTGACCCAAAGACGCGCCGCGCGATGCGAAACTTCCCACGGTCTAATACTCTCAACCATGTCCCAGACGCGTCCTCGCCCACGTCCTCGTCCGCGCCCAGCGAATCGTCAAAGCAGTCACACCGAACCCCCCGCCTCAGTCATACCCCTGCTTGACAAGAATGATGAAGCCCACTCTCAGTCAAAGAGCGCGCGAGAGCAAGAGCTCGATGAAGAGGACATCTTCTTCATGAAGAATCGAAACAGAACGGCCAAGGACTGGAAGAAGATTGATCTCCTGGAGAAAGGTAATTGGTTGGCCACGTCATTGATTCACCATGCTTATTACTCTCCATTACAGAACAAGAGATCCTTGAAGTTCCTGCGAGCTCCGATGCGGAAGACGATTGGAACCAGCCAAGCGGATCGTCTCCTCGAAAGAGGCGTAAAGCGACTAAGGCTCCCAACGGCCTTCCGGAATGGACCAGGACCGGGAGCGTTCCGTGAGTTCTTATCTTTTCTCCAAGCCTTTGAGTGCATCGTGCGGGAGGGCGGTATTGGTTTGGCGGCTATATGCGCTATTATTGCCTTCATTGCCCTGTCTTATGGCTTCTAACTTCCATCCCATCATGCCTAATCTACCTTATTGAAATGCTGTATCTCACTCACCTTTGTAACTTCCAGAGTTCTATCTTCTGATTCCGATGACGATCTGGAGATTGTCGAGGGCAGCTCGACCGGCAAGGGAAAGCAGCAGGGAGGAGACCGTAAAAGAGGAGTGAAGCGGCCCCGAAGTCGATCCAGGTCGCTAACACCTCCGCCCATGCTGACGATGCAGCAAATCCAGAACGCTCGGAACGTTGTCAGGTTTGTTTGACTACATGTTCGTTCCCATACTTCCATTCGCTGATTTGCCCTTTGGTATCCACAAGGCAAACTTTGCAAGCTGTTCAGCCAGAGTCTCCCACAGACTCCACATTCGATGATTCTACCGACACGATAACGCTCGACGAGCTGCAGACGATCGCTCTCTCCCGAAAACAAAGCTCCTTCACATCTGACGAGAGTACTAAAGGCACTATGCTAGATCGCGGGGGCGGTCCCGAAATCGTCACTATCAAGGTCACATGGCGTCCTCACCCGTTGGACACAGCCGCGCGCGCTCAAGTTTGGGGTTTCAAAATGAAGAGAGTAAGTGGTGTTGCCTCCTTCGGCCAACAGCCGTGAATTGAAACGCTTCGACGGCTTCAGCACGACAGCTTCAATGCACTCTTCGATGAAATAGCCGACATGGCTAGCGTTCTTTCAGACAATCTCATATTGACCTGCGGTGGATCGCGGGTGTTCGCCTCAGCAACGCCGCATAGTTTGAAGATATGGGCAGAGGTTGAGATGGGTTCGTCCCGCCAACAACTTCGGTGCTCGCCGCTAGTGCTAATGCCAAATTCCAGAAGCATCCGATAAGACTACGTTCGAATATATCCGCCAACAGAAATTACGCGGTTCCGAGCCTCCGGAACATGCACATGGCAAAGGCCGCTCACCTTCAGTCAATTCAGGAGCAGATTCTGACTCCGACTCTGACGTTCAGTCTGTCGCAGAGGAGGCCGAAGATGAAACGTTCAAACTCATCGTTCGGTCGGCCACGACGAAAGATGTCACGCTGACTGTGCGCCCGACGACCACCTGTGGAGCCATCGTGAAGGCCTTCTTGAAACGGACCGGCCTCGCCAGCAAGTATCCAGAAGGCAAGAGTAGGAGAAAGAGCATTGGGGGTGGTCCGAGATTGATGGTAGACGGCGAGAAGATGAACCCAGACTCTCCGATTTCTGAGGCTGATTTAGAAGACGGTGACCAGATCGAGGTCGCTGGGCTTTGAAACTAGATCAGAACCTGCCGTTCTTGTTGCTGTTCAGGCCACACTCGTATGTCTTCATTGAGTTATGCTTGCTTTTCCCTTCATACTATGCCATCATACCATATCACTTCTTATGGATAATTGGGATATGTAGTGTTTGGTCCGCAGGTAATCTGACAATACCCACATTTGCCAAACTGCACGATGCCCATTATAATTATAAAGCCAATACATCAGCACATAAATAATATTCCAAAGCAACGGACGAGATAGAAATGTATCATTGCCAACCATCTCCAGTGTTACGCACCAGTATTCGCGCATTATTGACGAATGCGCGAATGAGTTCGTCGAAAGCCCAGCTTTCTTCTTCTGGAACGGTGGTATCTCCCCGCTTCGCAGCGGTGGCGAGCAATAGTGCGTGATTAGCAAATTCAACCTCAAGCTCATGAAGAAGTTCAGGCTGCAAGTCAAGAATAAGTATGACACTGTAAGTACAATTGGTTAATGAGGTTAATGTATTCCGCACCTGCTGATTGGGCCCTGCAGTGGACGTCACTTGTGTGAGGTCTATTCTGAACTCTTCGTGTTTGTAGCTCAAGCGGTCCTTCCTGCGTGTGTGCGTGGGAGAACCAATAGGGTGTGATACTATAGAGTGATTGGTACGGCGCAGTCATGATGGTGCTCGTGAGGGTACTCACCTGGTACTTCCACGTTGACGCTGATCCGCCAATCCGCACCGCGCTTGGGACTATAAATGTCTAGATTTGCCAATCTAACTTTTTTCAAGCACTCAACAACCTCTCCTGTTTTCTCGTCCCGCGTCACGCGTATCTTGTCACGGTCTCGAGGGTTTTCGGGAGGATAGAATGAGTCTACGAGGCGCAGATGCGCGTACGAAAGTGGTGAAGACGGATGCCCCGGCTGGTCTGAAGCCGCCTTCAAGTTATTCAGGAGAGTGTTGAAATGCTTATGCTGGGCCTGCAGAAAAGTGAGCTATGGCTGTTCTTTGTAAAAGATGAATGAGTGCGTACGGCAGACATATTGGACTCAAACCGACAATCCACCTCGTTCGGGGTGAGAACTACGTACTGAAATTAACCCAAAACACGACTGCCCTGAAACACCCAGTACTCACTAGACTCAACAAGGACTGGCAATGTGATCCGCCTGCCCGACGCCTTATCTCGCAGCACGCCCACTTTCGCCTCCACCTCGACCAGTCCCTGCAGGTCCGGCGGCCTTCTCATAATCGTGTGGTGCACAAAGTCCGCAACCTCATGAATGAATTCGTCCAACGGCTCCACGCCTAGAATTGACAGGGAGAGCGGAGGCAGCGTCGGCGACGTCGATGCGTAGCCGTTGCCATTCGGTCTGTCGGAGGGCGGCGAGCGGCGAGCGCGTTTGAGTGGGCGTCGATTATCTGCGTCTGATTCGGACCCAGAGGCGTACTGAGCGGGTTCGCGAGTGCCCATTGTAGGGTATGTGGTGGAGTGCCTGCCGGGGCGTAGAGCGGGTGTACAAGGTGGTGGTAATGAATGTGAATGCGGCCAATTGCCCAGCTGGTCACTGGTGCAGCCGCGGCACGCGCGGAACCCGTCTGAGATTTCGAGGCGTCCACCGTGCGCGTCTGCAAGACCACCTGACTGTTACTTTCGTACACATGCTCGAGCAAGAGAAGGGCATCGGGCATACAGCACTACGTTGCATTATTTTCCAAATGAAGAGGTATTGTGGGTACAGATAACGTGTCTAGTGTTCGTGCTCGAAGAAACCGCTGATTACAAACGGTATGAACATCCCAAGCATTACAAGTGAAATCCGAAGCCTTTTGCTCAGCCCCTCCGTAGACGTCGAAGCGGCATTATGGTCCGACACAGGCTGCAATACAGTTGCTACATATAAGAAGCTTCCTCCCTGTATCGCGACATTAAGCAGATGGATGATATCGCCATGTAGGAGGAGACTCACCGAGATCAGTAGAAAAATGCCGACTTTGTATTGGTCCGTTATACCTAGGAGAGAAAAGAGGCTGTATGCGACGATGGCACCTGCAGGTGTCGAGGAGCTGAAAACCGTTAGATGTCTCCGGCATTCTACGCGGGACAGCGAGGTAGAGAGAAGTGAAGTCGTGAATGCCAATGCAGTGGGTACTATTGTACTTGATCAAAATAACGCAGCCCAATGAGTTCGGGAGTGCGAACCTTTGTGAATGATGAGGGCCAGGAAGACGATGAAAGAGACATTTGAGGCGCTTGAGCTATCCGAGGACAACGCAGAGGCGCCGAGTGCAAAGCCATCCGTCAAGCCGTGGAAGACAAGGCCAATTGTCAACGGATAGGCAGGCAATTTTTCCTCTCTCTCCAAGACTTGTCTACGATTTGGAGCGGCTTCGGGAGTACTCGGAGGAATGCCCTCTTCGTTCTCTAGTTCACCGAGCTCGACATCGAAGGATGACTCTATTGATGGTCGTGATCCGGGGACCCCATTAGATTGAGAGGAGGATGAGGCGCGAAAAACATGAGTGCCGTGTGCGTGAGATGAGCTTAGTTGTTCCAAAAGGAGCATAACCGAGAAACCGACGAGAAGAGACAATCCAATGGTGGGTGCCGGAATTTCAGAGCGAACTCCAGAGTGGAGGATAGTCTCTATTCCTCTGCGCAAGGATGGCAAATTAGTTTTCTGACTGCAATGATAATTTACGACGTACTCGGGCACCACGACACCTAATGCAGTCCCGAGCAGGAGACCCGTCCCAAGAGCTGACAGCTGAGCGAGGTGTGTTTCTGCATAACATGCCTAATCAGTACATAAATGACATAGTCGACAAAGAACACGTACTGGAGTAAGAGAAGGACAGTGGCAGAATGCCAACACCGAAGGACGTCAGGCCAAGGAGGCCGGCAAGAATGAACAACGTGAAGAACGACAGCATGCTTATTCCTGGTCTATAACACGTGTGGCTGAGCAGTATTAGTCCGACGATGACCTCGTCAACAGTCTAGGTGCACAGAGCTCCGAGGGTGCGGTATTTGCCTCCGGTAGTCGAAATGTGAATCTAAACCTGAAATACGGCCACTCTAAGCTCCTGTTCAGTGGTAAAGGTAAAGAAATATACACTTCCACGTACCAGGCTATAGGATCTCACTCATATGGGTACAATTCGGGGAGAGGCTGACCAGGTTCGAGTCGTCGTTAATGTACAGCAGTAAATAGGCGGCCGTCCTGGGCGAGACACGCGAACGTGCGGCGTCGGCATCGAACCGACGATCGTGAGAAGAATTACATGTGACCGTGTTCGCCGTTCTCAGCGGCCCCACAGCCTGGCGCTACGCGTTATCGTCTTAATCACAGAGAGAACAACGTCCACTGCGAGACGAAAGTTCAGACTGCAGGATCGCGACATGTAGAAAGAGAAGGCCGCAATTTACGAAACACTATAATTACACTAAGATTGTATGCAGGGATCGCCGATATCAAGCGACGGCGATGGGCTGCGATGCCGGGATGTCTACCTTGTTCAGCCCCTTTGCCCGCTCGAGCTCCTTCAGCCTGCGCTTCTCGTCCGCCAGCATCTTCTCCTGGAGAAGAACCCTCCTGGGAACAACACGCCTGCGCTCCGTCGTAGCCTTGAAGTCGAACTTGTCGACCCCCAACGCGCGCAGAGTCTTCTTCTCGACCAGACTGTAGTCGTCGGGGTTCTCCCTGTTGAAGTTGAACGGCTCCTTCAGCGCGACGGGCGGGTTGGTGATGATGCGGGGAATGCGCAGGTGGTTCTTCGAGGCCGAGTGCAGCATCAGCGGATGCATGAGGACGACGTCCCCGATCTCGCCAGTGAGCTCGACGAACTTGTTGTACTTCTTGACTTCGTCGAGGTGAGACCAGTATTCGGGGTGGTCCTTGGGGTTCTCGTAAGTCGAAGTGGAGGGTGTGAAAGAGAGACCGGTGGGAAGGACGCCCTCCGGGTGAGCGCCTAGATACTTCGCGATCTCGTCGAGACCGTCGGTGCAGATATAGGTGCCGCCACCACGGGGCTTGATATCGGAATAGAGGGGGATGACGAGCAATGCCTGCTCTGGGGAGTCGAGGAAGTGGACCTAGAAGTCTGGAGCTTGAGATCTTGCCGTGCAATTTTGGAAAGCAGCGACTTACGAAGAAATCGCCATCAACATGCCAGTTGATCAACTCACGGGGCTCGATGGGCGTGTTGTCGCCCTCCAAGTCCTCCCTACCAAGATTGACAATGAAAGAGTCACCCCAGTAACCGCTATCCTCGTCGATGCGCTCTGCTCCGCCGAGCAGTTCCTTCATGATCTCCCAAGCCTTGACAGGCACATTAGCCAGGAATGCGATGCGACGCGTGCAATGACTTACCTTGGGTGCGAACGTCGCAACTGCTTCACGCTTGTGCGACGGCATGTGGATACGCTCCCTATCCCAAGTCGACTTGTCGCTGGGGTCAAGTCCCAGGCGTACCCACATATTGGTAGTCCATTCGTCAGACTTCTCTTTGCCGAAGGCGTCCTTGACTACGATATAGCCATTCTCCATGAAGAAGTCCACCTGCTCCTCTGCCGCGAAGTCAGTCCATGATTGAAGAGCACAAATTGAAATAGCGCGCACGCGTGAGATGCTTGTATGACTCCGGCATTGTAGACTTTGAATCAGTTGAGCAAGCGATGAGCGAATTGGGTGTTCGTTGTGCAGAAGTCAAAAGATCGTCCACGATTTTATACGTGGGTGGAGGAAGACCGGCCCACCGTACATCACCTGCTCTAGGGTGGGGTGGTCAGCTGGCCGATAGAAGGGTACCCTTTCGGCAAGCATGACGGAGGTCATCCCGTGTTTGGGGGCCTATGCAAGGTACTCGATGTTGATAGCGGCAGGGGGTAACTGCCTGCGGTAAATGAGTATGCACAACCAAAATGATCTTGTTCATAAGACGCGTGGCTTAGCGGACCGGGTATCTGCTACCTGATCAGCTGCGGGCGGGCGGGACACACGGCAGCCCTGTCACTGATGCTAAAGCAGGAGTTATGAACATTGTGAGAGCTATCGACAAAAATATGTGGAACGGCTGTTGCACGTCCCCATGATGAATAAATTGCGGAACTCACGGGACCAGATGCCGATGGACGGCATATTCTGCAGGCAGATCATATGGTACAGAATGAGATGGGACGTCATGTTCAGTTTCTCCGTCAGCCACTGAAGCTGTAAATAGCCTGAGATACGCTATAGGCACGGCGAATGGAAGATGGATAAGGAACTTTGCAGTAGGTATACAGAACACACATGATACACGTAGTCTGTATTCCGTCCAATGTTTCGTTCATGACTGCAGAGTGGACCACGGTATAACTGTGGCACTCACAGGTTACAGGTCTTTCACTCAGCTAGCATTCTTTATGATATCCTCATCGAATGGATCGCCGATCTCTGTGGGTGGTAAATGAGCTATTGTTGGGGTAGGAGAAGGATGGAAACGCACTCTTCTTCAATGCCTCTGTCAAGGAAACATCGATGAACTCCTCCTTCTGACGACGAGGAAGACCATCCTCTCTGGGATCAACCCAGGGGGCCTTGCGTGCGATAACTTCATCTCTACGCCTCGATTTGGGGTCACGAGCACCAGATGCATGGCCGAGCCTGCGCTTAGCGGAGGCCTGGAATATGCCCGGGCCCAAGCTCGTGGGCTGAGCAGGCATGCTCAGCGAATACGATGGGATGTTATCATCCGGAAGAGAATCGGACGAGGCAGTAGAGGAGGGGGAGGCAGGCTCAAGCGGCGAGTTCATGACGGTGTGGTTTGAGTGCAAGATCGAATGCGGCACGTGTTGCAGCCGCCGAGACGCGTCTCGCCTCCCGCCACTTCATCGCGCTCACACCAGTGGTCGCGGCGCGCCCGCAATTCCGACGGTACAACCATGTCTCTCCTGCCAAAATCCAGGCTCCCTATGCGCATTATTGCGCTACCGCTGACAACCGTGGTGCGCGACCCAAAGCATCAATCGGACACTCCTAGGCCGCTCGTGTATTATCACTTCCAAACCCCTCCGCCTCCAGCTGACAGAAAAGTCGGATGGGTAGACTGGGCCACAGGCAAAGCCACGCAGGCTTGGGCGAGCTTTGGTAAAGCGCCGGAGATGAATTGGAAAGTCAGTCTCTCTTCTGTCTACATCCCGAATTCATGCACATGACCTGATCGCGCGCTGTCTCTGTAGTACAAAGTGTACCGTTATGGAGAGCGTCTGGTCGACCGCATAGACTTCGAAGAACTCGCACTGAAGGGTGTGGACCCTTCACTTGGCCCGCACATCTCACAACTTCGACGTTCGACTCAGGACGCGAAGAAGGAGGCAGAGAAGGGTATCGTGGTACGATGCTTTCACGTCAATATCTAACATATCTAACATACACTGAACTATCCGAAATCAGATACCATTTGTGCACCCTAAATCTCTATCACCTTCACCATTGTCTCATCTGCGAGCCATACTGGAGAAGAGAACCCCTCGTCATAAGAAGGGCTTCTGGGTCTGGCTTCTGGTATCCCCATTGACCGCCCCTTTCATGCTTATCCGTAGGTCCTGTCTTTCGACCTTCCCTTACAGCAGCGCTTAGCCTCGTCACCTAGCCATCATACCCAATCTTCCATTCTTCTTCTGCGTGTGGCGTTCATGGTCGCATTATAGAGGTATGCGGTCCCCGACCTTCCCATTAAATATGTTCTGATGTTGGTTGGATGCCCAGCATACAAAGCATCAGAATACCTGCAATCCCTGCTTGACAATGGTGCAATCGTTCCCAAATCCAGCTCCGACCTCGACGATATCTACGTCAAACACACGCCTCGCTTCGAGTCGGATGCATCGGAATCACATGATACGAAGGAGGAGTCCGCGGAGGCAAAGTCCATGGAGGTTGACGAGAAGATCCTCCTAAGACGCGACGCTGTGCCGCCGATCCTGAAGATGTTCGGGCTTCCGGAAACTGCTGCAGCCGACATATACCGCGCCATCGAACAGGCTGACGTCCGCTTGAAGCAAGGAATTTACACATGATCTCCCTCGAAACGTGGCGTTCGTTGCGATCGCTTGGCCTTCCGTCATAGGCTCGAATGTCCGCGATAGCTAAAACAGGCGGACAGTCATGGCGCCTGACATTCGATTTTGCGCTCTCGGCCTGTACCGTGTTGTCGGGGACAGGCTCAACGACGCTCTCATAGAAAGTCGCAACACTGTCACACATCTACATTATTTGCATCTACTTAACAACATGTAATAAAACTAAACAAAGCATCTTACGGTCGGACTATGCCCGAAGGCGCTTGGCTACTATATCACCGACGTGATGACGACACAGAAGCTTGAGCTTGAATACTACGATCTTGTAGTCATAAGCGTATTCAAATTCTGCCTACTGACTCCGAGTTGGCCGACAAGAAAGAGAAGGATGAAACACGGGGACTCTCGACTCGGAGGGCCATCGACGTCAGTGGATTCTGGAAGCTCGCGACATGACCATTCGTTGACCAACCCAATAGACTAGTTCAAATAGAGGTATTGGACAAGTACGTTAGACCTGCTAAATAAATGGTCGAGGTGACGTCCAAGGATATGGAAAGGATAATCTAGGCACTGAGGAATTTAACGTGTCTGGGCTATTAAGGGGACGACCAATTGTATACCGCGAAGGTCGAAAGGGTCGGACCGAGATGGAGTGCAAGATGGATCGTCCAGGATACTACGTCGCGCCGCAGTCAATCATGATTCGACAGAGATTTACTCACAAAGGTATGACCTTATTCCAAAAAGAAAAGGGGGGTGGGAAATGCTTGCTGCTAGACACACGTCTTCAGCTTTAGAGCGGCTTACCAGCGGTGACATCCACCTCCTGTCCGGATAAGCGTCGACGTACGTACGATTGAAGTTTGGGCGACATAATTCAGCCAGGTTCATAAATCAGATGGGAAAGCTCTGGGAGAATTCGGGGATCGTCAGTCTGCCATGATAGGTCAGCGGGAAAGTTTCTTTAGCCCTGCGAAACACTGGCAAGTAGAGTGAAGACCGCTGCGATCATGTGACTTACGAGTTTTGCTCACGGAGAACGCCTGCGCATTAGTGAGGCTTGATGGGGGATACTTGGTGGTGGATACTTTCAAGAAGAGTAGTCAGGTGGATGGACGAGCCATAGAGCCAATTGTCGTTCAAAGCGGAATTGTACCGAAGTACTGGACGTGGCAACGATCTCAGGATCGGGCAGAGACAGACAGGCCGCCGAAGGCCGCATGTAGCCTCGAGTGAGGAGAAGAAACAAATGGATTGGGTATGATTTGAAGGGAGTAAAAATAGAGATCCTACAAGAAATTGGATGTAAGAAGACAGGGACGGAGTAGTGGTCGGTGATGGGGACGGAAGCAGAACAGCGCCGCATCGGGGCGACTACGGACGCGTGTGATGGCCCATGTTGACCCTCGCAGGCGACTATAAAGCACGCAGCCGGTCGCATGCCTGCTCCGACGTTGGCTGCCATAACCGCCCAACTGTCCGTTTGCCTCAGCCGCCCGCCCCCAGATGCCCATTCCTCCCCTTTACGTGCCCTGTTCTTTCTAGCCGACGCTCACGCTCAGCCCCGCACGCATTCATCCATCGCAAGCCTCTCGCGCACCAGAGCAGGAGGCCACACATCCAACTATTCTTTCTGTACGTGAGCTTTCTCCGTGTTCAAATGTTACCGCAGGCCAAGACCTCAACGCGTTGAATGTTCCCACAGACAACGTTTCACATTGACTGTCCGGGCTCCTCGGACGAGCTCTCAGCCATGGAAGTAACGCAGGTACGCCGTTCCCAATCAACGCTAACTCCATCTCGTTCATGTCTTTTCCCGCTCATCACAGAAGACAGTACCCATACAAACGCTGCCCGTCGAGCTGCTTTCTCGAATCTTCCTCCTCGGCTATTCGGATGGCGTCGACCCGGCGCGTCCATTCAAGCGCAAGGCCATCGAAGGGCTGAACTTCGAAGTCATCATATCTCACGTATGTAGCCACTGGAGAGGCGTCGCCCTGAGAACGCCAGGACTATGGACCAGCCTTCGCATGCGAAAGCCATCCCACCTCGAGCGCGGCAAGGAATTCGTGAAACGGTCTCGCTACTGCCTCCTCGATGTCATGTTTGACTTCGTCGCTAGGAAAGACCATATTCCAGGTCGCACCCTCTGCTTCGACCACTTCCATGAGGCCTTCGACATCGCGGAGGCTCATGCAATGCGCTGGCGCTCCCTCCTGCTTCGTCTCTGTGACCTCGAATGCAAGGGGGGCGCACGCGCCAGACTGCATGGGTGCGCGCCAGTTCCCATGCTCCAGTCCCTCCAGTTATGGCACCTCGAGGACTGGGGTACATCGCAAAACCTATTTGTTGCTACTGCAAAACCGCCTGTCCAGATCCTCAACAACGACGTGCCATCTCTAAAGAATCTCTCGTTAGTCGGCGTCAATCTTGCATGGTCGCAGGAGCATTACCTGGCCGATTTGGAACAGATCGAGTTCGCGCTCCATTCAGAGGGGGTCAGACCGTCGGTCAAGGAATGGGAGGAGCTACTTCGTGCGTCTCCTAATCTGTGGAGACTCTCGCTGCATTATAGTGGTCCTCGCGTCGAAGGAGCCTGGACAGCCTCTCCGATCCCTCTGGCGCATCTCTCGGTACTTTCACTGACTGACATGGACCCCACCTTGCTCTGTTCCGTTATGCAACACCTTACCATGCCTACTCTGCGGACCCTGGAGATGGAGCTCCCGGAACAAGACTTCACAGCATTCGTGGACCTGATCAGCGATGCACAAGCCCCGTACTTTCCCATTCTAGACGACTTGCACATATCCGCACTCGATTGCTCCGTGGAATCCTGGGGAAGATTCCTCCGTACTATTCCGAAACTCTCCTACCTGGAAGCCGACTTCCGTCGCATTGAACACGACTTTTTCGACGAGCTATTCACCAAGACGACCCACAGCGATGAGCCGGAAGCCAGCACTTCCGCCGCCGAACAAAACAAGGCGACGACACATACCTCTCTCGATTCGGTTCCGGAGTCTTCAAATCCGTTCTACAATGTCCTTCTGCCCCGGTTGCGAGTTCTGAAGGTGGCCGGACTGTCAGCCCAAAACCTATTGGCATACGTCACATTCCGAAAAACGGCGGGATACCCCGTTCCGCGTCTCGTGGTCCACGACAAAATGGGGATCGACGATATGAATGCGTTACAAGAAGCACGCGTGGACGTCGAATATTATCAATATTCGGATGACGACGACGATGACGAGGAAGGCGAGGAAGAGGACGGCGAGGAAGAAGATTGTGACGAGGCAGGGGGAGAAGAGGATGAGGCACTTGAGGATGGCGACGAGGCGGAAGTGGTGGATGACGAAGTGGAAGAAAATTAGCTCGTTTTCGAGCCGCGTTGATTGCGGCCCATTGGTTTTCTCGGAGGGGCTCTACATTGGTTTACATTCCTTGTCAATTTATCGGTTAACATCCTTCTTCTAGCTACATGTCGTAGGTTTCCCGCATGTGCATATTTTTGATTTATAGGGGTCATGTTGTTCTGTAGGATATCCAATAGACGGAGTGTACTCGTACTGGAAATTGACATGTATGCACGGTCGTTGCCGCTATCGAAGACAGCGCATGTTGACGCGACCCAGTGTCCTTGAAGCTCGTCTGCCCTTCTTTCTCCAAGCCCTTCGCACTTCAACTTGCTCTCCATATCATGGATACACAGGATGGCCGCCAACTTCGTACTCGCCGCCGGCGAGAAAGGCCATGTCCCCTCAGCACTGAGCGGAGCAAGAACACCGACACGAAAGAGCACGACTCCCCGCCTGCCGGCAGACAACGCGCAAAAGCTGTTTATGCAGCAGAATGGCAGCTGAGCGTGCTGAAGAAGCTCTGGGAAGATGCTTCGCATCCCTCAGCTGCGCAAAAACAGCTTGCGTCTGTTGAGACTGGACTGTACGTGATTCTCGTTCATGTATACGTCCGGTACCTGGGCCCCTGCTTGTCTACAACGCTGGGATAGATAGAGGGTAACTCACGATTTTACAGAGACGTCAAATGGATCAGCGCATGGTTTCAACGTCATAACAATCCGAATAGAAAAGGCTCGTATGCGTCACTGGCGGCACTCAACCCTGAAGGCATGAAGGCTGTCGAACCCGTCAGCAGCAGGGAAGGTTCAGCCCCCGAGCATGCAACACCCTGTCTTTCAGAATCTTCTCAAACATCCTCTGCATTGGCGACGTCGCATTATCATCAAGGCGACGGCCACTGGCTAGCCTCTGGGGAACCAATCGACTCTCATACTGTATATCCTGTATCTTTGCGCTCGCCGTTCGGGGACCACCAGGTCCGACAGGACATCTTTCTTCAACATCCCTCTATGCTTTCCGGGCCTGGTGGCCATTCTTCAGCTAGGCATGGACCATCTGTCCCGTATATCTTCTCGTCGATGCAGGATAGCGCTTCGCTGTATACGCCTACTGGTTCTGAGTCTTCGATGCTTGCCGATGCTACCCAGCCTTCGTGTTCTACGCTCGTCTCTCGCGATTCTACTCGGTCCCCAGCTCTACCTCTGCTTTACAAATTCTCTGATGGACCTACTACTCGACTCATGGGTCCTGGCAGGAGCGCCACTAATTCTTCGGAGTCTCAGTCTCAGTCTGTGGCAGAAATCCAGGATCAACGTCAATTTCAGCAGCTGCCTAGAATCTCGCATATACTCGTCAACTCGGATGGATTTCATTCTCACCGTGAATGTTCTTCGAGCCTCTTGCCCCCTCTTGCACTCGATCAACGTCAAGACAACACTTCGGATCTAGAACCGCTCGCCACGCGCGCGCACAACAGTCATGGAACGCTGGGACCATCAGGCTACTGCTTCCCCGAACAGGCTTCGCACACCCCGTACAATGACCCTCCTGCATCTCTTCCGGGCCCAGAGGGTCACGACTCTAACTTGTCTGCACTTTCCCAGAGCATGCACCTCACGTCTTATGACACTAGCCACGATGCAACTCGTCATCCACCGCCGCCTATATCTTTCGTCTGCCGCTACAAAGACATGAACGACCTAGTCCACCGCCTGCGCCAAACATACCAGGAAAACATCCTCGAAGCTGCTAATCGTAGCAGAGCACCTTCAGACCAAAGCGAGACCTCATTCAAGCGCAGCGAAGTAGCTACCGGTAGGTGCTCTCTAGCCCTTTGACGCCTCACGCACCTACAGTTTCATTCCCCACAGGCGAGGAGGACAAAGAAAACGTCCCACCCCACCCCCACCCCGTCCCCGCTCCTCACCTCCGCGCGTCCTCGGGCCCGCTTCTGCGCCATCGCAGCCGCACCGAGATCGACCCCACAGATGCCGGGCCTCGAGATCCTTCCGGCGGGACAAGCTCGAGCTGGGGCGATCGCGCGCGCTCCCAAGCCCCTAGGCCTGTGGGCACCTCGGACTCGGAGCATGCAGACACTGCCGGATGTCTCTTCCCGGCGGCAGGGGCCGGTGTTCAAAGACAATTACCAGGGGGATCGAGGACGGAGGTATAGTTGTATGACGGCGGTGGCTTGCCTCCGATATTGCCTCCGAGGGGCTTGGGGCGGTACTCTACGTGGTCTGGGACTCGAAATACCGGCTTGGTGGTCTTGCTGGTGGTGTTGTCTTTTTCCCTCGTTCTCTAGATTGTGGTCTTTACTCTTTCTTCTCCCTTCTTCCGTCCTCGCGAGAGTGTTCGTAACAAAATCGCCTGCCGGCTTTCTGTTCTTTTCTCATCCTCATCCACAATCTCTCGTCGATCGGCCTTCCCCGCACCCCGCATTCTGTCATAGATACCCCGCATATTAATACCCATATACGTATAACTTTAATTATTCTTGTCCCACGCGCTGTCGTCGATCCAAACCAATCGCTCGTCTCATACGCAAAAGTACTGTCACGGACCAATGTATTGCTGTCCCAGAAGAAATCTAAACAAGCGGTCCCCAGAGGACGCATACAAACATGTCTGCTGTCCGATTTCGACAGCCTGGAGCGATGTCAAGACACTGTCGAAGTTGACATGGAATGGGTTCGCGCGCACGAGGCCGTTGTTGTTTGAGCTTAGTGATGAGAAGCTGGGTATCGGCGTTGGTGTCGTTGAGGTGGTGGAGATGGGAGGTGTGGGTGAGAGAGGCTGGCCGGTGAGGAGAGACCAGCCACGGATGCGCGAGTCGAGGCCTGCGGCGAAGAGGTACTTGCTGCATGGGCTAATCGCATGCGGCTGCAGGTCCCAGTCAGTCAGGTTGGTGGTTGTGAAGTGATAAGGTAGACAGTTTACGTACAAGATCTAGTAGGTGTTCGTTTCGCTGCCCGTGCAAGGACATCACTGGACGGTTTCCGCGAGGGAAACGGAGGTCGAAGAGCTCGATCTGCGGGCAGTGACATGTTCAGTGAAGTCTTACACATTATGAAGCAGTCGAATTACACTTACATTCCCCCGCACGGTGCTTACGACCAGCTGCCACTCATTCACAACATTAAGATATATGGCCGAATTCGAGTTCTTGCAGAATATGTCGTCCAGGAGGGCGAGGCCGGATAGCGTGCGCTCCCGGGTGTCGAAGCGGTGGATCGAGCCATTCCGCGAGCCGGTGTACACCATGGTCTGCCATTTCGAAGCGGCTTAGCCGCCATGGGACGCGGGGGACGGGATTACCAGCGCACCTGGTGCTGATGCACAGCCAGAACATCGCTTCCCGTTGGTAATTTGTGGTACACGCGCTCATGGTCGATGTCCGGGTATAGTAGAGCTCGCTTGCGCATCCCTATAGAAACGTTCAGATTCAAGAGACCAGTGTCAGACGTCGGGTGGTATGATTGACCTAGCACGAGCGATGTGTCTTGAAAATTGCTGGTCCACACGTCGTGGACGAGGTGGCTGCTTGGCGTGATGAAGACAGCTCTATGAAGTGTTGCACATTCAGTGCATTCCCGTCAACAGAGTGATGTGCATGCGCACCTCTCAGTTGACCAATCATAATACAGGATATTGGAGGAAGGGCCAAATGAGGTCGCTCTGCAACCCAATTGATCCACGATCAATGAAAGCAGCAATGGCGATGGCAAGCTATCAACACGCACATGTATTGGTGTCCTGAAGAAGAGATGGAAGAAATCTAGTCTCTTTCAACGACAGCTCGCACAACGGACGGTGGGAGACGAACTCGAGACCCCAAGTTGGCTTCAGGTGCGAAGGGACTTTCCGTGACTACGCTTGGCAGACTTGTCATTGTCTCTGGCGTCCTCTGGGAAGGATTCGGAGAGGCCATAATGTAAGTGCACTTCGTTCCGACGAATAAGTAGTACGCACCGTGTAAATCCAGCCTTGTGAATCGCCCAGTATATGCTGGATTTCCCCTTCATATACAGCGACCTAGACGCCCTCTATACGTGAGCGGAAAGGTTAGGGAAGCTGGGGCAAAGTAGGTACCCGTGACGCCGAGATTTTCGCTTGGTTGAACGGGATGAAGGCTGCAGTATCGCATCTAGAGGTCGCCCCCAGTTGGGATGTTTCTATGTTGCTGAAACGGGAGTCGTCAGTCGACCAGAATCACATAAAGGGCCAAGACTGTGCACACCGGAAGGATCGTTCCCTCAGTCTCCCGTTATGTGCGGTTCTAGCGGACTGCAAGGAATGATAGAGAGATCCCGCATTTTTTGCTTTGAGGACAGTTGACGAGGACCACTGATTTTCGGTCCTATTAGTCTGCTTTGATTGAGATGCGTTCGCTGCGCGGTCGGATTCTGGCTTTTTTGTCGGCTTCGGCTGTGACGACAGGGGAAAGTAGCGGTTTTTCGCTGGGTCGAAGTAGAATCCTGGGAGGTCTCGTGGCATCCGTGTCGGAGAGAATCCACTGCCGACAGATTACTGATCTGCGAGTCAAATTATGGAGCCGTCTGCTGCTGCAGTCGTGCAACTGATTGAGAGGCAAAACGCGGAATAAAGGAGTCTCGTGAAGCAGACGAGTCGCGCTCAGTCACCGGCGCTATATATCACAGCGCTCAGGCCTGTCAAACAGTGATGCATGTACGTAGGCAAAAGGTATATTCTCCGCCTCTATATCTGTACAAGACCTTACAATAAAGGTCTGCAAATTATAAGGCCGCCGTGTCGAAGTAATCAAAGACCTGCGGCAAAATAATGGCTCGTAGCGGCTCGTGCAGTTCGGAGCTGAAGCTGTTGAATGCTGACTAGCGCTGAAGCTGAAGCGCTGAAGCTTGAAACGCAGATGCTGTACTTCGCATTGAAATTTGGCCTTGAATGACGCCAACAAATCATGGCAACGCGTCAATAGTGTTCCCATGTCAACAAGCACGTCTACAGTATCACGGGAAGTCGATGTAGTACGAGCCTCAGAATCTGTGAGCATGAATATCCATCCTGGGTGTTGCAAGGCAATACAATACGGAGACGTCGTCAGACAGTCATGGCCTCAGAGACAACCAGGGATGATTTAGATGATTGACAAGGCGATGAGCTCGATTCAGAGGATCCATACATCGTCAAATACGCGTGGTGGCGTTACTTACGTGTTGTGGGCGCATCTCATTGGGCGGTGAACGATGGCAAGCCTGGCTCACACGGAGTGGTCGGATCTGTGTGAAAGTCCGCGGACTAGGTCAACGCCATTACCACTGAGGAAGCACCCCCAAGGGCAGAGCGCGAGGCCGGCCGCTGCAGTCTTGGAAAAATTAGGGTTTTGGCTCGTTATCGGAGGCTTTCGAGGGATGATAGGATGTCGTGAGAGCGGTGGGAGACCGGGGGGATTTGGGGGATTTAGAGTGTGTGGTCCAGGCGCGGACGGCCACTGGCCAACCGCATGGCCGAGGGCCACGGTCACGGACCCTCGTCACGGTGCCTGCCTTCTGAGTTTCCGAAGCTGGCGTCAATTAAAGTTTCCTCGCCGGGCATGCAGGGAAGTGGTAGGACAAGTAGGACAGGATGGCGGTTGCACTCATCTGTTGCTCACGAGCTGACAATAGACAGCTGGGAGAGCTCGCAAGAGGCCGAGCGCGGGGGAGGACGCTATATTACGTGATCGAGGACGAGGGTTTGTTATTTTGCACCCTGATTGAACGCACACCTCGACCGACCCGAAAACTTATTGGCCGCCATGTCCACTCAGCAACCGCCCACCGCCCGCCGGCTACCTCCTTCCAGTGTCCGGCCTTCCGATTCTTCTTGCTTCATCCTTCTCCCTCTCCCCTCCTTCGCCCTCCTTGCCGATCCTGCAAAGCAGTCCCATCTTGACTCCTACCCCGCGTCGTTCGACCAGTTCGCGTTTGCTCCCAAGTTCGCCGATCGAGCTGTGCCGGTGTTCAGTGTGGATGGATCGTTCCCTGTAAGTCTCTGATCTCCTTGCACGCGTAACGAACACCAAAGTCGTCGGAGGAACGCGTTCGTTCGCCGTAGGCACCCCACCACGTCATTCTTCCACCGGGCTCGCTTAACGGATGCTGTATACTCATCTCATTACTATTGCAGTCGTTTGACTCACCAATAACACTCCCTTCAAGTTTACTACCATCCGCTGGCCGTCTTCCTCCCCCATCCGAGGTAGAGTACATATCGTCTGACATGTCGGACTCAACTTCTGCACAAGGCACGCAACTGGGCGTCACGATGCCGAAGAAGCGTCCTTCACTAGAGTCTATTCTTATACCTACGTTCCTACAGCATCCACCCCACATTCCTCTCGTGTCTCCTTCACTGAAACCTCATTCGCGAGGGCGATCACAGTCAACTTCGTCCTACATCGCGCAACATCGCGCTGCATCCGATTCGCGGTCCAAGCCAGTTTCTCCTCGAGATTCCCCGCCACCAGACTACCTCATTGACGAAGACCCGTTTGCCAACCTTACGTCCACCTCTGCCATGGCTAGTCCTTCCGTCTCGCGTTCTGTTTCCTCTTGGTGGGACGACGGATTCCGGCCTGGTCCTTCGGCGTCTGCCGACGCCGAGCTACGTTCGCCCTTGGCGCCCTCCACTTCTTCGCATCGATCGCGTACAAATCCTTCTTCACCAATCAGCGCACCAGTCTCCCTTCCTCCCCACCAACTCCCGCCGGTCCCTCCTATTGAAGTACACCGCCGTCGCGTCCGCCCAGCCCATGCTCGACCTGCATTCTCTCAGCGACCCTCCCTCCCTTCCTTACGGACTTTGGCAGAGTCCGACTTCATATACCCCATTAAGGTGCGTATCAAGCGTTTATTTCTATTTGCACTTGTCTCACTACCGGAATGTTGGCATACATCGACATACGTAGGCTCGGAAGGGAACGCTAGGCGCACGTCTGCCTCTGGAGCCATGGAACATGGACATCCCGCCCAGTCCTGCGCCTGCGCCAGAACCCGAGATATTTGTCGCCGTTAATCCTCCGAACGATGATCCGCAATCTGTGTTCTCACCTCCCGCACCGCTTCGTGTTGATGTGGAACTACTGCACAGTGAGAACGAAAGCGCTCTCTCTCGCCATGCTGTTTCTGGCGTGGGTTTAGACGTGGCAGAACCACCATACGAGGACATCCCTTCGCACGTGCACAGTCCCGGAGATGAAGGCCTGTCCTTCGTACAGTCACCATCTGCCCTTGAACCTGACAGCCACTGCGAGCAGCGTCCCACTGACGAGATGTTCTCTTCTTTCATCAACACGCTCTCTGCACTTTCCACCCCTTCGCACTCGAGGTCATCCTCCCTCTCGTCGGCTACCTCTTTCTCTCCCACTTTCTCATCGCCCGAGTCCATCGACACGACTCCCGATGCGTTATCACGATACAGCCCCGAGTCCGATCACTCAGAGTACGGCGTGGAGGGCGACTCTCTTGATGCTTACAACATTGCGCAAGATCTGGGTGACGACCTGGAGGCTGACCTGACGTCTCCGGTACTATCTCCTCGCCCCGGGCACACACCTCACAACTCCATCTCGTCCATGCCGGGTGGATTCCCTGGTCTGGATGACTTCGAACCTAGCACCTCAGTCGATACTCCAAGGGCGTCAATCCTTTCTGCGTCGGCCAATCGAGTCTCTGTGCTCTCGAACGGCGACGAAGAGTGGTTCTCAAGCAATGAGGATGAAATTGAATCGGTATCTGATCCTACCTCTGAAGCTATGGATGGAGGCGATGGGGCTTACCGAGGGTCAAGGTCACACGCGAGTGAAGGTGAGGCAGGGCGTGGGAGTGGCGGAAGGGACCAGCGTGGGCAGTCTGGGCGCAATGGTGGCAGTGGTGGATTCGGGAATGGTCAGTCGGGTGGTGAGTCTGGCAGCGGGGGTGGCGGACGCGATGGTAGAGACGGCGATCGCAAGGATGGCCGAAATATTGGCATCCCCATATTCTCATCCTCAGAAGAATCAGAGGCGTCTGAGGATGAGGATGACACTGCTCAGCTACCGGCATCGCGACGTCCAAGTGCGACTATTCTACCGCCGTCGATCTCGTCTAAGGCTTCGCCAGCGCCTCATGCAGAGGGCGATAGTTCAGACGATGATGTCCCTCTCGCACAACGCATTCCAACTGCATTGAAAGCTCAACGCACCATTCGCCGGCAAGTGCGCGATGAAACAGACCAGCGTAGGAGGGACCGTGCGCTCCGCCGAGCGCAGCAGGGCGCACTATCGCCGGCGGACGCAGCGACAGGCTCGTCACGCGAAGCATCTCGTCGGCCATCAAGAGACATTCCTCGGTCACCACTATCGCCTGCTGCCATGTCACAATCCCAGGATGCAGCTTTGCAGAGTGCACCGGCACTGGCACCAGCGCCCGTCGGACGTCCACGCACCAAGACGTTGCCCGGCAATATCTCACGTCCGGCTGCCCTGGCCGCCTTAACGGAGAAGCTTTCAAGAGTCCAATTAACAGATGCACCGCCAACTGCGTTCCGCGACAGGAAGTACCCCGCGCAGACGGACGATGCCATGTATGCGAGTTCGTCCTCGGCGAATCGTTCACATGGATCTGGGTTGGACGAACATGGCGCTCGGGAGAGAACCCTGAAGCCCATGAGGTCATTCCATCGTACGAATATGCCTGACCATGCACTATCCACGCCCACATCGGCCCCTCCTATCAGCGGTCAAAGGCTCGGCAGAAGCGTCACCTCTGCGAGAAGAACCCATCGAGAGGAAGCTCCGGCCAGCAGCTCGCAAACAATGCCTAGTAGGTCGACGACATCAAGTGGTGGCCCACAACGGAGCAGGTCTGTCAGGAGACCAGCCGAGGAAGCAAGATCCAGTTCAACTTCTGCGCGCACGTCCGTTGATAATGAGGGGCGTTCGCATAGACCGCCCATGCCGCCTTTGCCTCCCGCGGAAGTACTCTCCAACCTCTCTCAACCCAAGTCTTCCTCGCAGTCGGCCTCACATGAGCCGAAAGGCCAGGTTGCGTGGCAGCAGCGCGTGTTCATCGGGGATATGCAGAGATTCAATATGATGGAGATCGGGCCGACGACGACATCTAAGGAGGTCATCGAGATGCTCGACCGCCAGGCTCAGCTCGACCAGTGGGTTGGTTCGGGTGGTTGGATGCTGTACGAGGTGGCGCAGGACTTTGGCATGGGTAAGTGTCCAAATATCTGAACTTGTATTGGATGTCCTATAATGACCTGGCTTCTTCCTAGAACGTCCAATCCGAAACTACGAGGTTGTCGCCGACGTCGTCAACTCATGGGATAAAGATCGGACTGTGAACATGCTTGTAGCGCGGAAGACTGCACTGGCCGCCATTCTGCATCCAAGTGTACGTTTGTCTCGTTACATTATCGGAAAGAGGCAAACTGACGTCCATTGCAGGCCATGCCTTCTAGCTCTCCCGTCTTCAGTGGCTATGTTGAATGGGAGAGTAAACGTGGAAAATGGAACAAGAGGTGGCTTGAACTGAAAGAACACAGTCTTTTCTTGTCAAAACGTGACTCGGTACGTTCGTTCATTGTGTGCCTTTGCCGCAGATATTGACATACTGCAATACCATAGGGCAAGGATTCGACGTTCCTTTGTTCGCTGTCGAACTTCGACGCCTATCAGGTCACTCGTCCGCACAAGGCTCCGAAGGCGTTTGTTTTCGCTGTCAAGTCCACGGATAACCTGACCTTTTTCGAAAATGCTTCCGACTATGTCCACATCTTCTCGTGTGGTGAGAGAGATGGTCAAAATTGGTTGGAAAAGCTTCTGGTTGCTCGGGTACGTGATAATTATGCTTTGTCAAATGACCCATCAGCTCATTTCTCGCCCTCGCAGTCCTATATTATCAACCAGGAGCGTAATGTCATCGTCAATTCAGCACCTGGCGGAGGGGCACCGAATAAAGGCCTTTCCCGAGCTGGAACTCGGAAGGGGCAGCGACCTGCGCAACCTTTGGTCAACGTTTCTGCTCCCCAGTCTGGCTACACAGCTATGCCACCAGATACTGATGTGTTTGCACCTGGCTCTCTTTTGTACAAACGTTAATCAGCCTACAGGATTCCGGCTTTCTTTTTCGACAACACTAATCACTGTTATATACCCGCATCATCTGTTCACCATACAGTATAGTTCTGTTTAACCCTCTTTTTGATTTGATGCCTCCTTACCAGACTATCTGTATCCACATCTACTACTGTATTTATCATTGGGTTCGGATTTCGGGCGGGAATATTATATGAATAGAAGATTAGATCACAATGATACAGGTGCAAAGCAACGATACAAGAACTAAGTACGAAGGAAGGGAAGGGCAGGAATGACAACAAACAAGTGCTTAGTCTTCTGACTTTTTAAGCTTCTTTCTCGCCGGACCGTCCTCTTCGCCCTCCTTGGCCTTGGACTTCGCCACTGGTCTCGGCTTCGGCTTCGGTTTGGGCTTCGCGGGCTCGTCAATATCCATAACGTCGTCATCGCCGTCGCCGTTGTCCTGCTTTTTGGGCGCGGGCTTCGTAGCCTTCTTCTTCGGCTTGTCGCCGTTAGTATCGGCTTTCTTTTTGGCACCCTCCTTCGCTGGCGCTTTGCCCTTGTCTTTGGCCTTCTTGGGCTTGGTGAACTCGCGGTCGCCGCTTGCGTCGGACGCTGTGGCACCGCCTTCGTCGGAGTCGTCGGAGTCAGAGGGCGAACCTGCGTCGGACGATGACGCTTGGAAGTCCTCATCTGAAGGCGCCATTTCAGTGTCAACACTACAGTGTGAATGCGTGTCAGCACTCACCCTCTTCGCTGTCGTCGTCGTCATCGCCTGTGCGCTTCACATGAGGTTCTTCGTCGTCATCGCTCGCAACGCTCTGCATCTCCTCATCAGATTCGTCAGCGCCCGCCAACAGGATGTCCCCGTCAGTCAGCATGTCGCTCTTCACACGGATCTTCTTCTCTTTCAAGAATGCGTCCGTCCTGTCGTACTCCTCCTTGTTGATGGACGTGAAGGTGTACTCCGGGCCACTCTGCGAGACGACCTTCATGTCGAATGTGCGCGCGGCGGCCGCGCCCATCGCCGTGCCGAGGCGGGAGAAGATGATTTGGTGGATGTCGGAGAATTCGATGAGGACGGGCTGTTTGGACACGAAGAAGATGAACTTGTCGAGCATGTAGAGATCGCCCTGTACGGCTTTGAGATTGGCCTTGAGGCCAGGGTGGCCGTTACGACTGAAAGCGCTTTCAGCTGCTGCTCGGCTCATGGATATTCGCCTGTTGGACTTACCTCGAGAACTTTCCGGCGCTGATGATCTTTTTCTTGGAAAGGGCACGGAAGACGCTGGATACAACCTCGAAAGTAGGGTCCTCGTACTTCTTGTTCAGGCGATCATATTTCGCAATTTCATCCCTGTCAAGTATCTCAGCATGGTCAGGACTAACAGTGTAGACATTTGAGCGTACTCTTCCATGTTGAGCTCCGCTGTCGTCTCTTCCTCTCGACTGAACTGCATGACAAGATACTGGTACTTTGTCTGGCCTTGGCGAATGGGATTGCTGAGGTAGAGCTGCATTCCCGTTTTAGGGGTTATTCAGTGATAGCCAAAAATAGCAACGTACGATGAACAAGACGTGAAGGTCGTCCTTGGGAAGAAGGAACAGTCTTGAGATGCTCGAGTACGCAATTTTGTAGTCGTATGTCTTGCCCCGCAGTCGCAAGAAGTCGGGGAACATGTCGACATCATAACGTCCTCTGGGCGTAAGCACCAGGACCTCCTCGAAGCTCAGGATCATATTGCCGGTCACTTGCCCAAGCTCCGCCTTCTCCTTTATGGAGTCGTGGAACGCCTGAGCGGCGCTGATTTCCTCGCCATCATCCTCCGCGTCCGACTTTTGAGAGCCAGCATCCGAAGCATGAACACGCGTACTTGTGCCGGGGACAAAGAAGCGTATCTCGACCATCTCGTCCGGAGCGCCCTTGGCCGGCCTTTGGTCCGCGTCTGAAGGGTTCAAGAACTCCATAGATACTTCGGTTCGTCCAGCGATGTTAGAGTTCGCGACGTTTTGTAGAGGGAGTTCGAAAGAAGTCTTATTTGAGACCAGGAATGCAAGGTCGTCACCTGAGAAACGAGGAATCAGCCCACAGCCCACGCCCAGCCAACATGTCAGCACTCATACCTCGGAAGTCTGTGATTCCCCAGTTCCAGCCTTTGAATGAGATCTCCTGAGGCTCCAGGATAACACCGAAGTGTTGCTTCAGGATGCTAGTGAGTTTGTCGTGGTCCTGCAATTTTGTCAACACCCACTAAGCGTGTTACGAAGTCAGTGCGAACTCACCTCGCGCTCAAACCCGTCAAATGTCTCTTTCCTGCGATCCTTCAGGCCCACCCTCAGCTGGAATCCCCTTGCAACTCGCAGCCATTGCGCCCATTTTATATCGGCAGAGGACAGAGCAATTGAGTCGCCACGTTCCTCTGCTTTCCATGCCATACCACTGGCAGCTACACGAAACTCTGTAAAAGGAGTTGAGTGGATGAGTTTCAGTTGATGGTCATGAAACGCACTTCCAACATCCGTCGAGAGTCCATGGAATATCCTGTCGAACTGGGTAGTCATGATGGTCGAACAGAGGATGGTAAGACGGATGAAAGCTGCAGAGAGGTTCAGCGTTATGATTGCCTCGACGCGTCGGGCGGAGTCTGAACACGCGTCGGCGGTGGCCTTCCGTCAATTGAGGCGCCTGCATAAGCGCGGAGTCTCGTCTTGACTCTCGCTAATAGACACTTCCGTTTCTTTGGGCTTCATTTAGCTCCTATTCTTCAGAAAGCCGCGCATGGACCTCTCGCGCCATACACAGGAGCGCACATTCTGCAAATGGTGCAACGATACACCTTCTTTTCTTACGTGCTGTACTCAAACGTCTGAGCGCATAGGCTCAATACCAAACTAGAGGCCAATGGATACCCTCCTATGACGTCTCTTGTGGAAGACCTCTCAGACGGTGTGAGATTGATCCAGCTCATGGTGAGTCCATACCTCGTTCTGGGGATTCGAGCGTTCAGTTTTGGGGTGTAATTGGACTAGGAAATTATGGGTACGCCTTGGATTCACGATGGGCCCTTTCCGTGATTCACCTTGTTAACAGGCGATACATCACTTGGAAGATACAACAAAACGCCTCGTATGCGTGTGCAGAAAGCCGAGAATGTGAATAAGGCACTCGAGTTCATCACCTCTCGGGGCGTCAAATTGACCAATATTGGACCAGAAGGTTCGGAAAATCACACCCATGTTACACAGATCCAGCTCGTTGACTTGGTCTGCCTAATTCTCAGATATTATAGACGGAAATTTGAAGCTAATCTTAGGCATGATCTGGACTCTGATCCTGCGGTTTACCATCGCAGACATCAGGTCAGCTTTACGGTGCCCTCCTGCTCGCCGGTGATGCTTACTCTCGAGCCAAAGTGAAGAAGGTCTTTCAGCAAAGGAAGGTCTCCTACTTTGGTGTCAACGCAAGACAGCGCCCTACAACGAAGTGGATGTAAAAGACTTCACATACAGTTGGTCTGACGGTCTTGCTTTGTTCGTAGCTCTAGTTTTCAGATAACATATTTCCTTCATGACGCACAGTTTCTTCTAGATGCGCATTGATACATTGCCACCGACCTGACCTTTTGAACTACGACAAGCTTGACAAGGTTATTCGTGTCCCTTGCACCGACTAGGTTTCATTTTCTGACGCCTTCACAGTCGAATCGGCATGCGAACACCCAGCTGGCATTCGACGTCGCAGCGGAACATCTCGGGATCCCTGTGCGTACTGCATTCAGGTAGAGAAGGGCTTTTCCTGACTACGGTAATATTCCCTAGCAACTTCTGGAGGTAGCAGATCTCTGCGACTCCACCAAGCCCGATGAACGCAGTGTCATGACTTATATCGCCAGTTTCTTCCATGCATTCTCGACTATGGGTAGGCCCCTGCATCCACAGCTTGCCTTCTCATTTCTTACTCTGGAATATCTGCCTCCTTGACCGCTAGACCAGGCAGAAACTGTATCCCGTCGGATTGAAAAATTCGCGGAACTCATGCAGTCCATTTGGGTGAGCAGGAACGATTATGAGCGACGGACACGCGCTGTAAGCATGTTCTACTGCTTTTCATCCCTTTTGATGCTCACTTCGAACTGCAAAGCTTCTTGCATCTCTGTCTGAAATTCAGGAGCATTGGGAGTCTGTGAGATTCACGGGCACCTATCCTGATGTGAAGAACCGCGCCGCGGAATTTGCGACGTACAAGCAGACTAAGAAGCGGACTTGGGTCACCGAGAAGCAGGATATTGCAACGCTCTTCGGAAATGTACAGACGAAACTGAAGACGTACAAACTTCGGGAGTACATCCCTCCTTCTGGACTGGCATTGACTGTGAGCTTGAACCACACATTTGACCGTCCACAAATTGACACACTCATGGGATATATAGGACCTTGATGATGCATGGAAAGCTCTCCTTGCCTCTGAAGCCCGGTGGTCGAGGGCGATCAATGCGGAGATTCGAGGGTATGTTATGGAATCGCTTTCATTCCACATCCGAACAGCATTCTTACCCCATCCCTTTGCAGGATACAAGAATTCCTGCGAAAAAAGTTCGCTGACCTTGCGCATGACTTTGAGAAGCGCCTGCATGTAGTGTCCACTGACCTATCTGCGATTGAGGGGCCTTTGGAAGTGAGTGAATCTCCGTGTCTGCCTATCGAAATGACGCTCATGATTGTCCATCACAGGATCAACAATTGCAGATAGAGAAATTGCAAACCCGAATACCTGCCCTATCAGATGCTTTGTCAAAAGTTGAGTCTGCGGAGGCCGAGTGCGTGGCCGCGAAAGTGGAAGAGAACGACTACACGATCTTCACCTGCCAAGATCTCGAATTCGAGCTTGAGCTTGTCGTTCAGAGCATTGCAAAGAAAATCGCTTTCATCGATAACCAAGTAAGTTTGGCTTGCCATACGCCGGGCTGTCGCTGGTCTGATGCCTTGGTGCAGATCGTTTCGCGAAACATGACGAACTTGACGCCAGCACAGCTTGAGCAATTCGAGAGCACCTTCCGCTACTTTGATCGAGACGAGACCAACACCCTCAACCAGTCTGAGCTTGTCGCTGCACTCGCCAGCTTCGGTATCATCTATCCGGTATGTATTAACAGTCATGCCCATGGTCTTGGGCAAGACTGAAACTTCTTGCTTCGGAAGGACGAGGACGTGGACATCATCTACGACCAGCTGGTTCAGGCATATGGCGCCGTTACTTTCGAGGCATTCATAGAGCTACTTGTGAGTCCCAGTGACATCATCGTGCCTGAATGCCGGGTTAAATCACCATGTGCGCAGGTGGACATTACGGAGGATCAGACCTCCCCAGACCAACTGCGGGAAGCCTTCCAAGGCGTCGCGGCGAACAAGGTGCGCAAAATGCCCAGAAAACAACTGCGGCGCATGCTGATGGCTTTGGCTTTGTTTCACGCAGCCTTATGTCTCTGAGCTGGACCTCAGACTCGCTCACATACCGGCAAGTGCAATCGACTACTTACGTGAGGTCATGCCGGGCGCTCAGAACGAAGCTGGTGAATTTGAGTATGACTACGAAGCCTGGCTGGATCGGGTATTCGAATGATGGCTAGATGAAATTCGTACCTCCTGCTTTCATGCTCCCTGTATTGTATATGAACTCGTGTAGCACAACAGACGCGTAGTCCGCTCTCTGCCTGCAGAACTTTCTAGGACTGCCCAGCCTTCCGCACTGCCAGACATCCGTGAATGCTATGCTGAAGCACATGGCCAAGTTTTACTGGAAATAAAGCGCAGCAGCAGTACCGGTAGGCGCAGTAGGTGCCAGGAGGTACTATAGCTGCCGGAATTGGCAGGACTGTCGGAGTTCACATGGCCGTGGCAATCGCCGTTGTCGATACGATACTCTACTTGAACCCGCGCTCATCATCTTTGGCTGTACAAGCACATCGTAGCCCTCTTGCCCCTCTGTCCCCACAAACGTTGAACGTTCATAATGGCAAGTCCCTCGCCGCATCCTATCCGCCCGCCCGATTGCACTTGGACACGCCCTGTGGCTCGCCGCTAACGCACACGCGGATTTGTCTTTCATAGGCCTCCGGTGTCTCCGTCAACCCCGACTGTCTCTCGACCTACCAGGAGCTTAAGCTCGGCAAGAAGCTGAAGTACATCATCTTCACACTGAGCCCCGACAACACCGAGGTCGTCGTGGATCGGAAGTCTGAATCGCACGATTACGAGGAGTTCCTTGGAAACTTGCCTGAGGGCGAGTGCAGATGGGCGGTCTACGACTTTGAGTTCCAGAAGGGCGATGAGGGAGTGCGCAATAAATTGCTGTTCTTCATGTGGTGAGTGGTGATCCCCTTTGTCGCATGCTCCCGTTTGCTACAAACGGGTTTGTTCTGGCGGGCTGCTCCCTTTGAGATGTGTACTGATAACGCATTGCCCAGGACTCCCGATGATTCGAAGATCAAGCAGAAGATGCTTTTCGCCTCTTCAAAGGATGCACTGCGACGATCCCTAGTTGGAATTTCGACGGAGATTCAGGGAACCGACCTTGCCGAGGTTTCGTACGAAAGCAGTACGTCCTGATCTATCTCAACGCTTGCTAATGCCCTTGTTCACTTGTGCCCCTTTAGTTCTCGACAAGGTGAACCGCCTTCGCTAACTGCCTCGTCCCATCCGACTATCCACCCTCGACTCGTCCCCACACACACCATGATGACCGAATGCCCTATCGTTTTCTCTCCCTGACTACCTTACTCTCACGTGAACGAGTGTCGAAGCAGAAGCTGGAAGAGATATTGTTGTAGAATTTGAATTACCTTTGTCTCATTGGAATGAAGCCCTCTGTAAACCCAAAGCCATATGGACGTTGGAGATGGAATCTAATCTCTCGGACTCCTTTCCTGTAAATCAACGATATGTCAAGCATACACGCTCGTACTTGTCGGTGACTTCATATGCCTGACATTCGAAAGCTTGAGCCAAAGTTTGCCCGATGTGAGGCTATGAATCCCGTAAGTGGACGCGTCTTCGGCACGTGCCGGCCTTCTCCCGACCACCATGTCCGCTGCACCAGGAACTCACGAAGCAGAGAACGTTTCGGCGCCGGACGCTGGCCCGCGTAGGCCCATCTATCAGAAGGAGACAACAGGAAACTATTGGTCGGATTTGCGAGAGGCAGTGAAGGTGCGCACGCTTCGGCCATGGGGGAATAGGTATTTTGACGAAACATGCAAGCCAGAGACTCTCTGGGGATGACTTCCAGCGCATTGGTGAAATTCCCTGCGCACGAAATTCACTGCTGAGCGGAATAGCAAGCGGCTTTGGCATTGGAGTCATTCGTGGACTCAGTGTTCGTGAGTACAGTGCTTTCTACTCTGTAGCAATGACGCACATTCTGACTATCCTTGTCTTGTGCATGGTGAAATAAGGCCCATTCGTAGCATGCAACTGGGCTGTTGCGACATTCATGGCTGTATCGCTGGGGACATGGTGCGTTTCGTTTCAAAGCTTTCCTAGTTTGCATACGCAGTTTACAAAAACATGGTACTTCTAGGACAATATGCCAGAATAACCTCAACAATGAGAGGCTTAGAATCCAACAAGTTGTCGAGGATATGCCGAAGCGTACTCTCAAGAAGGATACGTCTCAACCCGGGCAAGAGTCTTCGTGAACCATGGTTGCGCAGGTCTCGTAGCAGCAGGGTCGATCTCTCGCAGGACCAGAATGTCACCTGTGAGCGGTTTCAGGACTGGGGGTACATTCACAAGACACCAGCACGCAAAATTCATGTAAAAATAGAGGGTAACGAATTGACCGCCTTTCAAATATACCTCTGCTCCAAACTCTGAGGTCACGACGTCCACTCGGCAGCCCAGACATCTGGGTCCCAGTTCTCGACGAGCCCAGGATCATTCTTTTCCGGAACATCAGTCGTAGGCTCCAGTCATGTCAAATGGTGGGACGCACCCTAAATTTGGCCTGGAACTCGGTGAACCCACCACGCAGGACGAGAATCTGGTGATCCGTGTCTTTGCCTGCCAGTTGCAGGTTGTCGCGTGTCTCCGAGTATATCTACATCATCGCGAGGTAAGCATTTATGCGACCTTGCCTTGTTTCCACCACATACCCTTGCTGCCTTCGGTCCTCTGAGATCTGATCAGCGGGAGTGATACGCGATATGGGGAGACGAACACACCTTTGCTGTGATAAGGCGCAATGGAAGATAATCATGGGTACGTCTTTGGTCTTCTCGACTAGTTGGTCGACGTTCATGAGGAACTGGCTGGAGGGAGCATTGTGGCTGGATTTGATATTGCCGCCGATGTAATCATCGTCGCGTACGTCGACAACGATGTAATCCTTGTGGGGGACCTTGTCGGATTTGATAATCCTAGCGAGTTCCTGGGCACGGATGAGCGTTAGGACAAGAGAGGGGCGAGGAGGCGTACGTCTGGGTCGATGTAGCTGAGCGGCATCGTATACAGCTAGACTCTAGTCCTGAGCGTACTAGACTACAAATGACGTCTTCTCCGCGCCGGAACGCGCACGGCCGGCATGGGAGGATATTCCCACGGTCGCGTCCGCCCCAAAAGCAGCGGCGTCGGAAGTTCACGTCACACCTCTTCCACCTTCTCTCATCCCCGTCTTGTCTTTACCAGCCATGTCTCTTCCCCAGCCCGTTCCCCCTTCCTGGAAGGTTCGTCTTTCTTCTATCTCTGTATTTTCTGTCTCTCAACATCTCTTGGTTGTAGGACCTCGGCAAGTCCTCCAACGACCTCCTTGGCAAGGACTACTACCTCCACGGCACGTCCCTTGAGGTCAAGACCTTCACCCCCAACAACGTCACCTTCAAGGTTGCTGGTATCCGCGACGCCAAGACCGCTGTCATCAACGGTGACATCGAGGCCAAGTACGCCGACAAGTCGCACGGCCTTACCCTCACCAACGCCTGGACCACCCACAACGTCCTGCGCACCCAGGTCGAGCTCGAGAATCAGATTGCCAAGGGCCTCAAGTTCGATGTTGGTGCCAGCCTCCAGCCCGACAAGCTCGCGAAGACCACCACAGTCAACGCGACCTACAAGCAGCCCGGCCTCCACACCCGTGCCGCCCTCGATGTGTTCAAGGTACCCATTTTCGTTTTCACGCTCTACGAGACGCGTTTTTGAATATGTGTATAGGGTCCCACCCTGACCGCAGACGCTGTTCTCGGCCGTGACGGTTTCCTTCTCGGTGCTGAGGCCTCCTACAACGTTACAGAGGGCCGTGTCACCAAGTACTCCGCTGCCGTTGGCTTCTCCGCTCCGGAATACGCCGTCACCGTTCACGGTCTCGGCAACCTGAGCACGTTCGCTGCGAGCTACTACCACCGCGTCTCCAAGGATGTCGAGGCTGGCGCCAAGGCCATCTACGACACCAAGGCGACCACCTCTGGTGTTAGCCTCGAGGTTGGCACCAAGGCGTAAGTTGTTCCTACTTTTATTTATATTGCAACCATTAATGTGTATCCAAAAGTTACCTCGACCAGGCTGCGTTCGTCAAGGCGAAGATCAACAACGCTGGTGTCCTCGCTCTCGGCTACACCCAGGCCCTCCGCCCTGGTGTCAAGGCTTCCTTCGGTATTGCCCTTGACACCCAGCGTCTTAACGACGCTGCCCCCACTGGCCCCGCCCACAAGGTAATTGCGGTCAATTTTTAGCTTTCTCAACGATCCTGACACGTAATCGTTGCAGGTCGGCGCGCACTTCGTCTTCGAGGCATAAGACGGTCGCCTCGCGTGAGTGGGAGAATTGTCTTGTTCCTCCGCAGCTGTGGGGAAAAAATGTGACGATAGCCATAAGTTCCACGCAAATAATTCACGAGATGAGCTGGTGGTTGAACAAAACGTGTCGTTCCGATCCGATTCTGACTCCTGAGTTGTGCCAATGAACACGTCTCACGCGGCGGTTGTCGCAACGAACGTTCGCGAGCACGTCGCACGCGTCACTTCATCACGTGTGATGTAAAACGCAAGGCGCGTCGCTACGCGTCGGTTTTCTGCCAGTGGTGCCGTGCTACGTGGCCATCGAGGACACCAACGTTACATGGTGTCTGCATAAGTGTCATATCGCCACGAGACTGGGATTGCACCCGCGTCTCTGTGATATCAAAGCTACCTGAAGACACGTGTGTCAGTTAGCCTATAATAAGTCCTGTGCTTGTGGATAACTAACACATTCACTCTGCTCCTCGTACTTTATGCAGGTGCGATGACCATGAATGCATCTCGTAGCAAGGGTTCCCGACCCAAAAAGCTGAAGCGCCTCCCACCGGAAGTCTGGACCAATGTCTTCGAATTTGCAGCTTTCGTCCCAGGGCTCATGGATGTCGACGTGGCGGATCCATTCGACGTTCCGCATTCAAATACCCCTACGGAGCCCTTCGACCCCGAAGAAAGTAGCGAGTCGACTGCGACATTGTGCAGTCTTGTGCGGGTATGCAGGAAATGGTACGCAATCGCCATGCCAGTACTCTACCGCTGCTTCTGCTTCTACGACGATGACACTCTAGCTAGAAAGCACTATACCGTTCTCTCCGCGGCTCGAAAGGCTCAGAGACCGAGGGTAGGCCCAGGAAACGCGGCCTCGGGCGCCACGTCCGGCACCTCATGATACATCCCTCAACAAATTGGGCGTTCGTACTCCCCTTCGACTTCTCCAGCCTGCACGCTCTGTCAGGATGCGTCCCGAACCTCAAAATCATCTCCATCTCCATCCACCACGCCGACGCGCCCCCCTTGCACCAGGCCATCACCGACAAGCACTTCTCTGCCGCCCTATAGCTAGGCTAGGCCTCCTAATGATCGTCGACTCCTGCCGCACGTCGCTGCAAAAGCTCATCTTCGACTCCAAGAACCATGTTTACCCCCTCCGGAACGACTTCACCCGAATCATCGCGGCCGCACTCTGTCTGCGCAGCATTGTCATGGGTCATAACGCCTGGTGCGCAACACCGTGCCTCCTCGACGGCCCCGCCGCCTCCGACAACCCGCAGCTGACCGCACTGACGCTGCTCCTGCGCGGCTAATGCGCCAACCACAGCACGCTCAAGCCCATCCCGTCGCTCCGCACGCTCGTCTTCCGCCTCTGGGACAATTCGCACCGCATGGACACCTGGGAGCATTTCCTCGCGATACAGGGCGCGTACGCGACGACGGCACACATCCTGAACCGCTTCTGGGGCAAGACCGCCGTGCCGCCCCTCCTACAGCTCCTCGCGGCGCACTGTCCGCGCCTTGCGCATCTGGTCTTGTATACCGCGCGCTGGATCGAGCTGCTCCCTGAGGCGATGCAGGCGCTGCCGGAGAGCGTGACGCATCTCGGGCTGCATAGGAGGTATAAGCCGCGGGAAGACGAGGACTATGAGCACCTGTATGATATGTGCTGTCGCTTGGGGAGTACGAGGAAGGCGCTGAGGGTCGTGCGGATGCTGAATAGGGAGGGCGTGTGCGAGCTGGGCGAGTGGATGTCGGTGAAGCGGGATTGGTCGCTGTTTGAGACTCGTAAGTTTCGCTTTGAGAATGAGAAGGGGGAGGAGTTTGTCTTTGAGAGATATAGACGGTGATAAGATGATCATGTCGCCAGAATATCTTACTCTCAGCTAATAAGCGTCCTCCTTACAACCCTTAAACAGGGGCCTGCGACCGTCTTTTTCGAAGCGCTCAGAGCTACTTTCTCTCAGAATTTGACACCCCAGAGAAAGTAATGAACGCGTGTTTATTTGCACCAATGTCCCAAGCAGATAATTAGCAAATTATAACGTGCACAGGGATGCAAAGTCGCAACAAGGAGTGGTCAAACCATTACTCGGACTTCGCCTCGGCAGCCGCAGATTACTGAGCCTCCTTGGGTTGCTTCCCCTGAAAATTCGACCATCAGCTTTATGCAATATAGGAAGCAAGAGCGAATATTGCCATACGCTTGTGCTCGCCTCCCTGGCGTCGCCTAAATCCGTAGGGCCGGTCTCGCCTGACGACTGAACGGTGCCAGTCTTGGGCTCAGGCTGCGGCTTTTCTGACTGCTCATGGCTCGTCTCGGACTCAGAGGTCTGGCCAGGTTTGCCGCTGTCGAATTTGGTTTCCGCAACTTCAGCTGCAGAGGCGTCCTGAGGCGCGTCAGTGGCCTAGATATCATCCTGAGGTCAGCGTCTGATCCGAGTCCCGAAGATAGGGACATACGAAGGCGCGAGCGTTGGACTCCTTGATTTCCTCGGCCGGCACCTCGGTTCCCTCGTCGTCGGTGGTGACAACCTCAGCCTCAGCCTATAGAAAACAGGCATGATGGATACACACGTCATTTGAAACGACCGGGAAAAATACGGACCTTGGTCTCAGTCACTTCCGCAGCAGCAGGCGCGGGCTGCTCTGCCTTGGCGGGTGTCTCGGGCGCGCTGTGGGCTGGAGCTTTATGCGCGTCATGTGCGGAGGCACGGGAGCCGGGGGACAAGAGGTATGCCAGCTGCAGCGGAATTCTCCGTTGGCACTGGATCAAGAAACACACAACAAAGAATATATAGACATACGGTAGGCAAGAAGATGGCTGCGGAGCCAATCTACGCGCGAGCGCGGTAGATAAAGTGAGCAGAGCATATGGGAAAATTGGCGCAGTGCTGGCACGTACCTGCCAGAGCCTGTCACTGCCAGAGGAGCCCCCGGGCGTGAAATAATGGCCGGCGCCAGGGTGAGGGGCAGCCTGTTGGCGTGCGACACGGGAGCCGGTGGAGAGGAGACGACGAGCAATGCGGGAGGCCATGAGGAATTATGGAAGGAAAGGACTCAGACAAGGGGAGTCGGCCGGGACGTCTACTTGAATGGCGGGACGCGCCGTGATGACATCAGCATTGCGTTCGGCGGAAGAGCGTGGCGTAATTCCTTCAGGTCTCTAGACAAGTCCTAGTCCATGTTCTAGTCGGCGATTGCAGACTACCTTTGCGTTCGTACTTATGTCGGTGTCGGCCTGAGCGAACAATGAACATGTGTCTGATTAGATCCCTTCTTGCCTGTCCGATAAGGAAACTACTGTGGCCCACTGGCACCTGGCCTGTCACACTACCCGTCCTATAAGTACTGTAACGGTCTCCGAGCTACACTTAGAGCGAACACTAGTGTTGCTTACCTTTCTTTCGTCGTTTCTCGTCTCTTGTCCATCGTGCATCCTCCTGGAATCCCAGAACGTCTCGCGCGTGGCATGTCCGAAGAAGCCCTCCTGACTTACGCTCAGGTCGTAGGGCCCAGTACCCTCGCATTCCCCGACCTCGGTGGTCTCGCATCGATTGACCGAGAACCTTCGACGACATTGAAGCGCAGGGCCTCGTCATCCTTTGAGGGCCTAGACGTAGACAGCAGGAAACGCTTGAAGGAAGATATGTCGCAGGACCATGAAGAAGCCGTTGCCCAGGTGCCTTGCATTCCAGACATATCAGTAGCAGATGATCTCGCAGAGGAGCTGCAATGCGGCTGTTGCTCCGCATTGCTCTACCGTCCCGTGGTCGTATACCCTTGTCAACATTATTTCTGCGGGAGGCAAGTTCCATCTCGTTTCGTGGTAGGACGACTGCTCACTGGTCAGTTTAGCTGCTGTGCATTATGGGTCAGGGTGAGTACAATGGATCATTCCCCAAATATGCTATCGAGTGCCTATATGCATGTGGATATGCAAGGGGTGATTTAACACCCCTTAAATCACCCCTTCCATCACTTCTTTTGCTCTAAGTGTCCGTGCATAGACTAACAGTCCTCGCTTGTAGAATGGAGGCACAAACTGCCCTGCCTGCCGCGGCGTCTCCAAGCAAGTCCTACCCTCCCGACCACTGCAACTCATGATCGATATTCTCCTACGCCATGACCCATCAAGGGCCAGACCGGAGCGTGAAAAGGAGCAAGCCGACGAAGTCTACAGGAATGGAGTTCCCATTCATGTAAGTGTCCCCTGTGAGTACGGTTGGATGTCAAGACACCTAACAACGACGCAGATCCCGACGCCCCGAGAAGCGTCACCTGAACCCAACCTCCACCAAAGTGCCGAGTTTGCGCGACCATGCCCACATTGTGCCGCAGGAAACCGCTATGGCTGGAGATGCCCTCACCCAGTGCCCGATCCCGTTGCAGATCCGGATAATGCCTGGCACACTGAAGACGGATGCCCCCCCGGACACGGGTACTGCGGAAACTGGTATGTCGCGCGATTTGCTGCGAAAAACGTCGCATGAGCTTACCGGCCCTTTGAAGCGAGAACCTGTTGGCTCTGCAAGCACCTACAACAACCAAGTGCGACATGTGTCAAGTGTCATTCTGCGGGATTGGCGTGCAGGGACGATGCATAGCAGCCTCACTCCTGGCACAGCACCCCCATGGCATGGCAGACCTCAGTGACCTCATCCAGTCTGCCGAAGTCTACGAATGCTTCGAAGGCAACGCAATAGAAGTTGACATCTTGCTTGACCACCTCTCCGCACAGCGGATTACCCCGAGACACATATATCGCGATGTATGGGTCTTTCCATCTCATTCACGGCGCTCGAAGGTTAACACATGTTGTTCTAGATCGTCGAATATATTTCCCACCAACCTCGCAAGTTTGCTCCTCTGCTAGAGCGTGACTTGTTCACGGATGTGCACAATGTCGTCGCAGGACCCGACCCAGGGATCGATAGTCCACGTCAGAGGATCTGCAGGATGTGCGCGACGGAAGTCCTACTCTACGGCCTGCGGGATTGGTGGGTCCGTGAGCGACGGAGAGGTTTCCTGGAACCTAGCGTCATGAGCAGGCCAGATTGCCCCGACGGAAGTCACTGTGAGAAGCAGAACGATCAAAGTTAGTGATTTTTCTTCTTTCTATCCTCCAAAGCTCACATAGCTATTTATCTGTAGCGCATGCGAAAGACTGTATGTATCAAATACCCTTCTATATCGCCTGAAAGCTAATCACCAATTGACAGACAATCACATCATCACTCCTCCTCTTGAGCTTCCGCCGCCAACGCAGCCCGAAGCTTCCGCGTCCCAAGTGGCTGACGTTGATATGGCCATCGTACCTGAACCCAGTGCATCGTCCGAGAGGGACATCACCGCAGCTCTTTTAGACAACGGAGATCCCCTCATGCCGCCTTACGCACCCTCGAGTTCTCCACCCCCTCCTGACCCAGACATCTTCGGCTCCTCACAGGATTTTCGTGACGCTGTCGACGCCATGCTTTGACTCACCTCCACTTGCTTCCACCTTCCATCCCTTGCTTCCACTTCCACTTCACTCCCCTGCTTCCATTTCCACCTCTTATTTTCCATCTTCTCCCTTACTTCCACCCCATTCCTCCTATCATCTTCACTCCTTATTTGCTGTAGTAGATACATTTGCCTGATCTTCAGATTTTCCTTCCTCCCCCCAGTTTGCTCACTCACGCTCCTTCTGCTCTCGTCGTTTATGTTGTATCTGATTGCATTTCTCCCCCCATTTCGCTCTTCGCTTCTCCGTTTTCTTCGTTATCAGTGGAATCGTTCATCATTCGCATAATTTCTTCACTTCCTCTAGACTACGTCGTGGTTCTACGCAGAACATTATACAAGTCAAGACAGGTCGATAGAGATGGCAGCATAGTAATGATTAAGCATGAATAAAGATAGTGGATAATCGTGTGGCGTAAGTAAGTATTCAGAAGCAGCGGACCAGGGAGATGCACAGTAAGCGGACATAGTATGTATACATATCTACAGAGAGAAGCAGAACCACGAACCGGTGTCAATGTCAACGCCGGCGCTACAGCGTAAGACCGCTCATCCCGCCATACATCGTGTTCTCCTCCTCCCACGCCGCGCTTTTCTTCTTCTTCTCGTCCGACTTGACCGTGAACACCGACTCCATCTCGCGCGCAATGGCCCGCTGCTCCGCACGCTTCTTGAGCTCCTCGGCGAGCCGCAGCGTCCTCATGCGCGCCTCCTCCTTCTTGCGCTGCTTCTCCTCCGCCTTCCTCTGTTTCTCCGCCGCCTTCGCCTGCTTCTCCTCCGCCTTCGACAGCTTGCCCCCCGCGACGCTCCCACTCCCACTCGTATCGGACAGCGCTGTGCTCGCCCGCACGAGCTTCTTCGCGTCGCTCTTGTCCGACTTGGCGCCAAAGAACCGCGACACGGACGAGGAGCTGCTGCCCGACGACACAACGCTGAGCGTCTTCTGCGCACGCGACTCGCGCACCCGGTCCGGCGGCGGAGGCGTGGGCGTAGGCGCAGGCGCGGCGGCGGGCTGGCGGACACGCAGGGCGGAGATAGTCTCGACGGGCGACTTGGCGTGGAGACGGAGGTTCTCGAGGTTCGGCGCGTTCTGGAGCCACGACGGCTCGCGGCTGACCTCCGCGATCCCGTCGTCCGCGTTCCCAGCTGTGCCCGAGTACCTCAGCGGCGACTCGGGCGAGGGCGGTGCGAACGAGATCGCTGTCTTGCTTTCCATCGAGCTTGTGGATAGTCGGAGCCGGTTACGGTCGCCGGGCGGCAGTTCGCTGATCGAGGGGAGCGGGCTGGCGACRTACGGTTCCATTGCATATGGGAGGGTCGTCGATAATGGCGTAAGGGGAGGGGAGTTGTATTGGATGGAGCGTCGGCTTGGCGTAGAGCTGCAGAGCGAGCTGCGGGAGGTGGAAGAGGTCAGAGAGGGGGTATCGCTATCTCTGTGAGAGTTTGAGTTAAGAGGTTGAGTGAGCCGGATTGACGGGTATGATGGTCCACTGAAGGACGAATCAATGGGCCTGCTCCTGTCATCAAAGTGGTCGAGCTCAGAATCCGAGGACCAGCCGTAGGACGTCGGCAGGGTGTGAGGTGACGGCATGGGGTCGTTCTGCACGTGAACTTGCAATGTCTGGCCGTGCTCGGTTCTTTTTGATATTTGATCAGCGACTTGTAATCTCCCGGGATTGCAGTCGTCGTCAAGGGGAGTTGATTCTTTTTCTTGCACCGCGAGCAGGGATTGCGCATTCCCAACGGTGGGGGAATGCAGTTCGGCGACGGCGCTTGTTTCGAAATCTGTATTTGTCGACAGCGCGCCCCAGGATCTCTCGGGTTTGAGTAATGATGGCGACGTGAGCATAGGCGAGGGACCTGGACCTGATTGACCCGGCCACAGTTGATCTGAGCATCCAGATTCAGATTATCACAATTACAACATTATATAGCAGACATCATCGGCAGCCTACCATCTGTGCCAGCAATGCCCCTTGCAGCGTGCACGTGCGCATGGCCTTTTCCGTCTGCGGCACCGCCGGGGCGCATCCAAGCATCCGACATCCCACGTGGACGGGCAGTTGCAGGAGGTTCACTAGGTTTTCCGGTACTACCTCCTCCTCCCCCGCCTCCACTGCTGGCTCCATGGTCAGGCGTACGGCCACCACTGCCACCACCACCATCTTTACCTTGCCGGGTCCGTGCAGGTCTCTTTTGGTTGTACAGCTGACAGCCCAGGGATCAGTCCAACCGTCACACGAAAGGATCGACAGGCACTTTACCATCACGGTTTTAAGAGCACTAGAGACCGATGACTTTAGAAACTGTTGCCGACCGAGTCATGACAAAGACAAGCTTACCGAATTTGCAGGCTTCGACAACTGCAGAGTGTTGCAACCTCATATACACCAACAGAGGTGGAATTCGACAGTGCTCGATGCATGGCATGTTTGACAAGTGATTGCAGGTGAGGGAGTTCGTAATTCGTCGATAGCACCAGCAGCGCACTCAGCACTGCAGGCGCGTGTTGCAGGGGGGTAGTAAGTGCTAGCGAATAGAAATACTGCACTAGCGCCAGCGTGATGGGGTATGGTTCCGTGAGATGAAGCGCACGAGGAGTCAAGCGTGGATCGGGTCGAGGCTCTTGCTCTACTTTGCCAGGAAGATCGGGAAGGGGAATATTGCTTGAAGACAACGGAAGGGTATCGAGAGCCCGAGCGGCAGACTGCAGAAAACGTCTCCTGTTTTCCTTGAACCAAGGCCAACGGTCTTCGAGGACTTTGCGAGAGCACGTCACTCGGCGGTCGTCGTCGCAGATGATTTCGAAGTCCGCCAGAATGCCTTCCTCCAGTGCAGCCAACCCCATCTCTTGCATTCGGATGTCCAACTCCAGCCGTGGCGGCTGGTAGATACCGAACGCCTCAAGATCAATGACGGCGACATGATCCCAGCTCAACAGACGACGATTGTAGTCATCGACGAGGTTGCCATTGCGATTCCCGAAAATCAGAAACTTGTTGGCGTCGGCCCAGAGACAGCTTCTGAACCAGGAGCCGGAGGAAAGGGTGCTTCCGGGGTCAACTCGGGACCATGTCATGCTAATAAGGTCGAGAGCCCAGACAGAGAAAGACTGGAAACTGTGGGCAAGATAGGTACCCGCAATAATCAGATGCGTGCCAAGTATCGCGCCCGTGGGGAAGCGAAGTCCGGGTGGGAACGCGGTCCCAGACATAGATGTTGACTGGTCGCTGATTTCAAAGTCGTTACCGGGAAGAGGCCTGAATACTTCCAACTCTCGTTTCACGTCCGTAAACTGCAAAAATCTTAGCAACACGGGACGCATGATGAGAGATACGAACTTACATTGTAGTTGCTGTACAAATAGATGTCATTTGGAAATTCGTCGGTCGCGGGCGCAGAATAGGGCAGATGGAAGAGAGATGCAGAAGAGGTCATGGCAGAGGGAGATGATGAACCAGCGTTGGCCTGAAAGAGAGGCTTGGATGGCCCAGCGTTGGAGGTTTTGAGTTCTTCCTGTGGTAGCCGCACTCGCAGGCTAGCTGCCACGGCAACGCTTCGATATGTCCCGCAATGTCGGGGATAATCACGTCTTTGCACCCATGCCCTGTTAAGCAAGTCGTAGACATAGACGTCGTCCAGCCAGACATTGGATAGATCTTGACCTCCAATAATGAACAAACGATCTCCAGACACCGACGAGAGGTGTGCATAGCGTGCTTTAGGCATAGGGATAGACGGATTGTCGAAGGGATGTGACCACGAAGAGGGCATCCAGCGTCGCGTCGATAGGTCATAAAAGCGAACATCGTTGAGAACGCAAAGGTCATCGGCATTCTCAGCGTCGGGCTTGACGCCCATGCCTCCGAAGATGATGAGATAGTTGTTCCCTGAAATAGTCAGCACACCTGAAGACACGGGAATTGATGGAATACCCACAGGTATCAGCACTGTGAAAGTAGCGTGGCCCCGGAAGATCATCGTCGGGAGGTGTGTTTATTCGCTCCCAGTTCAAGGTCTCAAGGTCGAAGACGAACAAATCCGAGACCATCCTCCGCTCGGAGACCAAGCGCCCACCCTGCAGCGCGTAAATGAGGTGGTAATTGCACGAATGCATCGCCATTACTCACAAAGAGATACATCTTTGAGCCGACAACTGTAGTAGACGCGCCCTTTATCGAAGAGAGCTCAGTCGAAAAAAGGGCACGAGAAACACTGGGACCACTTACGACGAGTTTGGGAGGGACATCGCCGGTTGTCTTCCGACAGAAAGTGGTCAGGTCGGAGACCGAGTGCATATTGGGATGCGACTCGTGCGAGAGGGAAGGAAACGAGGGAGGAGGAGGAAAGGGAGAGGGATGTGATGAAGAACTAGAAGACAGGTATGTATAGGCCGAGCACTGTGAGCTTGGGAGCGGGGTGCACGGGGACCTCGTGCTAGCCACGCGTGTATTTATCTCAGATCGTTTCCCATCTTATCCGGTGCACGTCAAAGCGCTTGCCCCCTCATCGAGCCCGCTGCGATCATCGATTCCACGCTAATCTCGCCCGACCTCATACTCTCTTTCCAAGAGCTGCGACAATCTACTTCTCTACCAGGTCCCCGCCCTCCCACGTCCTGCATTCCCGTAGTACGTACGCATCGAATTCATCTTGTGCTACCTTCGAAGCGCAGGTTCTCATGGGAAGCAGGTGGTCTCTTCGTCTGGCCTTATCGCAATCTGTCATTCCCCGTACGTGATACGAAAACCGGGCGAGGGTATCCCCACCTCAGGTCTCCGGGTTTTTTTAATGCAGACGCCGGTCGTCGGCAGTCCTGCCCTTCCCGCTTCCTATAGGTCAGATTTCGCGCCAACCCTCGCCACCGACGCTAGCAAACCACACGCTTCGTCAGGCTTCACCGGGACAAAATGACTGCCGACATCTTACGTCGCCGATGTCAAGTTGCGCAGCTCAGGCAAAGCCGGCATCGGGCCAGCGGAAGACATGAAGACCCTCGGTAGACATGGTTGCTTGAAGGGTTTTGGTATACCCTACATTTCTGCTTGACATCTCCAGGAACTTTGGATGGCTACGTGAACTTCCCAACCACCTCAACATCATCAATATTCAACTCACGCGTGCTGAGCGTCGACTTCTGACCGGATCTCGTTCACACAGGCTGTCATATTCCATGCGGAGGTGGTTTCTGGAGGACAGCAACGGCCATTTTGGGTCGGGCATCGCCCGAGGGCTCTTGCTGTAAGCACCGTCGAAGGAATCGGCCTGGCCGATCTGACTGTCATCCCGAATCCGAGATTTTGGCCAATGGCGGTAATTCGGAATTTCGAAAACAGCCAGAGACGACAACTTGCAACAAGGGGCGGAGGTGTCAAGTTGTCTGTCGAGTAGTTAGTAACGAGCCGTACCTTCCATTGTCTCCGTCGGAGGCTAGGCCGTCTCAGGCACTTCTGTCGGGCGGGCCTGAATACAAGCAGATAGCAGCGCGAAATCTCGCGGACGACTTGAACGTGTAGCCAATTGAACACGAAGGGCGTGAGTTATACGTCGGACATATGGACGACCTGGGGGAAGCCATAGAAAACCCTGTGTGGTTCACAGAAATCATTCATCGTTGACTGCACATGTTTATTAGGCATTAAGCTTTAAGTATAACATGCATGAGAGCAGCCAGTGTACATGAAATGTCGAATGTGAAGCAAGAGGCAGTGGGAATCTCCCCCAAATAGCTTGATAGAATCAATACTCTGTCAACTGCGCGACGCGTGACACATCACGCCGCGCCGCGCGAGCTCATCTCTGGAATCTCTGGAAATCCTCTCTACTTATTTAAGTACCCCTCTTCAAATCAATCGTTTTTACACAGGGAAAAAAACGGAAGACTTCCCCAGGGCTCAGTCGGGGAATTGAACCCGAGCAGGACCTCGGCGGTGTCCCACACGATACAGTCTGTCTACAAAGAGGTGATATCCATGTCGGGAGCACATCAGAGGTCAATAAGCAGCTTACACTGGGCGACTGAACTGGTAGCTGACTTGCAGCCGGAGGATCCTGCACATCACGCAGCTAGAGAACTAAAAAGATACCA
>SEOQ01000730.1:0-14518 GCA_004679275.1 Dentipellis fragilis
GCGGGCCGTCGGCAGCCGCGGCCAAGAGCCCTTCAAAGCCTTTCTCCTTGCTTCGTACAACGTGCGAGGGCGAGACAAGCGCCTCGCAACCTGAGCGTTGCGATTGGCTTCTATATGGGTCATTATCGGGCTTGCGCACGAGCTCGGGTATGAGTCACTGTAGGACGCAGAACGTGGCATCATCCGTGTTCGTGTCCGAGGCCGCGCCATGTGCGTGCCACGCACGACCCGAGCGCACTCGCATCGACGTCTTCGCCTTCTTTCATTGTAGGGATCGCCTGTGTGTGCGCATCCCGCTCCTTCTCTGTTTCATTTCATCTTACTCCGGGTCTTCTCCATCTCATATTATCTCACCTTGCAGAAGACACTTGAAGAAGCTTCAGGATCACGGCGATTTACACCGGACGCGAGACTCCACGAAGCACCTATCACGAAGCATGACGCACGAATTACGAAGCGCGACCCACGACCTATGAAGCGCAAAGCGCCAGCAACTTCTCCTTCCCCGAGCCCCCCGGCTGCCAGGGGTTTCCATCCGCTCTGGGTTGGGCCTGGCGTCTCCTCGTCTCCCTGCGCTGGACGTGGATGTGGGAAACTTTCCATGGGGCCGCGTTGTCTCCGCGCATCACCGTGAGCGTTCCGTTCTGTGCCGCTTTGTGCTATATTCAGATCCAGCGGTGAGAGGTTTCAGTTTTGGTCTCAGGCTTGGAATATTTGTGTAAATTCCACGTCGTCCCGGACTGCTTATTCAAATTGTCCTGTTTGTGCAGATCATGCATTACCATTGCCAGGACCCAGGTATCAGTACACGCAAGGATTTTCCGAGTGGCCAATACACTTCAAGTTCACGTCTCCTAACGGTTACGTTCACTCGAGAACCAGAATGCAGAACAGAAAGCCGAATCAGAACGAGAGGGCAGCGTCCCTGAAGCACATTCGAAACGAAGGCCTGTGCCTCTGTCACTGGCATTCTGAATTCGACACTGGCTCAAGCTCTGGAGTCGCGCCCTGGTCCGACCTGGATCCTATCCGCTCAGATTCACCTCGCAGTGTCTAGACAGGATTCGCGCACGGCACAAGGGAACGTTCGCACCAGATGCAGGTTGTATCTCAAGTTCTCGGTCGAAACGTCTGGTTGCGGTTGATACACAGTCTAAGGTTACTACAGTCCTCCTCCATGGTCAGTACCAATGCCAATTCCCGGTCTCATTCACAAACACTAAACCCTGAACCTAGATTCGCGAACCTTGAGCCTTGTCCATATCTGCTCTTCCACCTGCCCCATCGCGGCAACGCACTGCATATCCAAACCACTTTCCACCGTGGAACGCCGAGCCCGCAGCATCAGTTTACCTCTACCTCTACCTCTATCTCAAGCATAAACTCAAGCACAAAGTCTGATAACAAACTCCAATCATGCAATATATCGGTTCTCCACAACTCGAAGCCAAAACGACATGTACCCATACGACCGTCCGCACGTGGGTCCTAGTCCTACTCTATTTCGTCCGCGTATGATATATCGCTGATCTGCATAATTATATGCGTGGCAATGGCGACATGACATCGGGGGTACACGGACTCTCAGGAGCCGCCAGAGAAAGCCTATCAGTCGCTTGCCGCTGGTCGATGGCAGCCAGCGCCGATATAGGCGTCGGCGAGGCGCAGAAGTTGTCCTTACGGGGACTCGCAACGCCCGATAGACTCTACGTTCGAGGATCCTGGCCGGCACCCGGCATCCGGTACTGCATTGTGCTCGTTATCAAGCTTTCTCCCTGCGATACTCCTCGGCGGTGGTAATAATGACGCTTTCGCACCTGGCCCGTCGGACTCCACATTGTTAGAGGCTAACTCGGGATGTGCGTATTGATTTTATCACAGCCCGCTGGGGATGTGGCACACAATCGCAAGATACGCATGGCGCAAGTTTTGTTTCACACGAGCGTCGAGCGTCGGTTCTTGGGCATGGAGAACCAATGAATGGGGATGCTCTAATTGACTTCCATCGATGCAGCCATGTGCCACAATGTGGCCACACCGTTATGCACCGCGGCGCCACACAATCAACCTACGAGCCAAACGACCACACTCACCGCGCTTCGTAACAGTTGCAAATAGCCTACTATCTGGAATGCAATTGGATTTCCAGTACACATGCGCACATCACGGAGACCGACGTCCTGCCGCCGAATGAATTGCAACTCGCCGCGAGGACAAGGGCAAGGGCAGGGGCGAGCATCGAGCGTCACGACTCKCAGCTGCAAGGAGCACAAGAAGCAAAGAAGCAGCACTGATTCGGCAGGCCGCACTGGCAGCGCAGCGCTGCACAGGGCAGGAACCTGATCAGCGCGAGCCTGCGTCTGATTCTCCCGGCGCGGCGTGCCCCGCCTGTTCGCAATCAGGCTCAAGCTGGCAGAGGCATATACAGGACCGTGACCATCAGCTTCGACGTCCAAGTCGAAGCGTCGAAGCAATCTGCCAGTTCTGCCAGTGCCACTGACGGGGCCTGAACGGTTGTCGCCGCCTAGATAAGATGCCATACCGGTCTGCATTGTGCCTGAAGACGTCGACATCTGCATCCCAGTCGAGCCGTCGAGCCGCATGTCACATCACCTCATATCATCCAATACTATCTGGTGCCCAAGCGCGCGCTTGCACTGGCAGGACACCGACAATGACGCTGAAACCGTCKGGAATGACAAACGGTGCAACATATGTATACATATGGGGATGCCCATGAATATCAAATTGCGAAAGGATCTGCCAGCTGCGCGTGCGGAACGCGCCGGCATGTCCGGGTGCATGCGGTTTTCATTCGGGGCACAGCAACGGCGTCAGTGTCAGTGCCAGCGGCAGTTCAATATTAAGAGTTGACGATGACTGCCCAGATAGACGAGATAGCTAGAGACGAATGGGGATAGGGCTCGAGGACCGAGGACCGCGTACCGAGGAAACTTGACGAGGACATCTGCGTCTGATCGCACTGTGACTCGGCTCAATCGCGAGGGTGCACTGATGGATAATGTCATTGTCAAGATCATTGATATTGGATTGGATGTCAACTGGGAGTGCATGAGGTGAAAGAAAATAAGTAGGAATCGAAATATGGCTGTGATGCTGTCTATTTTACGTCGGTACATATCGTACAATGTCCGTGCCAGTCAGTAGTCAGTACTCAAAATCAAAAAGTCAGGTGTCAACGCCGAGCTGCGCCGCATAGATAGCTACGAGATGATGGAATGCGTAACAAGAAAAAAGGAAATGAAAGATATAAATGACGCAGAATGTGGATGAATGAATGCGCGCGCGGGTGGGGCGCTCTAGAAGTACAACACACAGGCTGTGGTACACCGCAATGATGGAAGAAGGGGAGAAAGGCGTGCATGATGAGGACTTTTACTTGCGGACGGAGAGCAGGTTGACGAGGACGAGCAACCGGTCGTTGCCGCCCAGCGCATCAATCTCGGTGCGGATGCGCGTCTCGAGCGTGTCGAGGATGCCCTCGGTGTACGCGAACGAGCCTGTGCGGTTGCGCAGGTGGTTTATCGCGTGCAGCTTGAGCGTGGGCGTCGTCGGCCGCTTCTGCAGGACATCTAGCGAGCTGTCAGTAAGGATCACATAATTTGGCCGGGTAACAGAAGACTTACTGGTGAGGACGTTGTTGTCCTGCTCGGCAGTGACGCCGTGGATGACGGGGAACGACCACTTGCCCTCCGTGAGGTCCTCAGCGAAGCCCTTGTTCTTCTCGTACTGCAATAGAACCGCTATATCAGCGGGGGAAATTATGTGAAGCAGGGAGGGTAGCTACCTCATTGTCGTCGAGGTTCATCAGGTCATCACGGATCTGGAAGAACACGCCAAAGAGGTTGAACAGCGGGACGTAGTCACTGTGGTGGTAGGATCATTAGTTACTGTGCGAGTAAGCAATGCAAAGGGACACGTACATCTGGACGGGCTCAGGTGCGCAGGCGGTCATGAGCTTCACTGCAAGACGGAAGAGGCCACCAGTCTCTGCAACGTATCGTAAAGTGACTGTCGAATGGAGAGAGGGCGTGAGACTTACTCTTGTTGACCATGTCGATGTACTGGTCCTCTGACGGGCAGCGCAGCGAGTCGCGCCAGACAAGCTCGAGGCCTTGGCCGCGATGAAGGTTCACGAGTTCGTCTATAAATAGCGTCAGCACGCCGTCTCATACAACTGTCAGGAGATATGTCTTACGGAGGATGATGTCGAGGGCGTCGTAACCAGGGAGCTCATAAGGCTTGAGCGCAACAGCCTCCTTCAGCGCGAGGAAGTAGACGTAGTTCGCGCTGTTAATCGCCTGCGGGAGGCCATAGATCCTGTGCGCGACGGGCTGGCCGCGGCGCAGCTGCGAGTTGTCCTCAATGTCGTCAATGCTGGGAGAGATCCACCGTATTAGCGGTGGGTTCTTCCAGACGTTGTAAGAAGAGGGTAGGCTTACAGGAGACTGGCGTTGTGGAGCATCGCGACGATCTTGCAGATGACGGCGAGCGGCTCGGGCTGGATGTGCAGCCAGTAGTTGACAGCCTCAATGAAGCGGCCACGGATGTCCTTGCCCGGCATGGACGCGACGTAGGTGTACGGCTCCGTGACAGCCTACGACAGGATCTCCAATTCAGTACAACATCCCACAAAGGCAACAAAACCTTATCTACCGTCTCGTCCTCCTCAGACCAGAGGTCCTCACCAGGGATGTAGGGCTTAGCGGCGAAAGTGGTTCCGTTGGAGATGGCCATTGCGAACGACGATATTGCGGTGGGGTGTGTGTGGGGAAGGTTGAGATTGAGGGGAAAGGGGAAGAAAGGAAGACGGGCGAAAATTACAAGTTGCAGACTCGAGGCCGGCGCAGAAGACCTTTTATAACAGTCGTCGCTGATGAAGTGAGCAATATTCGGTTGCTGACACAGGCAGGCCCAGATCCGGGAAGCACGAACGCACACACCCGCCAATCTGCATCACACTCCGTACCAAAAGGGCAGCGCACGGCTATCCGCGCGGCCGCGAGGCCCTCCGCGCCTGTTTCCATCCGCCAGTCACAGTCGCAGTAGCCAGGGCCTTCGTCCGCTTGTCGCCGTCCATACTATACGGGGCTTCAGGCCTCAGCAGATTCCCGGCGTGCTGTCGCAATGATGCATTGTTCTAAGAACCATGAGTCTCATTTCCGACATCAGATGGGTACGCACAATTCCACYACGAGCAGGCAGCGCACAACGGGTGCCCTCGGACATGCTAGAAGATGCCAGCTTGGCATTGGGCGCGTCGACTGGTGCCCTCTACGATGTCGTCCGTGGTCGGCGGTCCTTCATGGAGGCGACAAAACGCCATCTCCGGGGTTGGAGCCGGGCACCGCTGGATTTCCTGTACACCGATCTCCTCGATACGGCGCGGCCTACGGATCGCGATGCAGAAATGAGGCGGTTGTCACTGCAAATCACTAACTAATTCATGAGAGCCTGATGCCAGACTGGTCGCGCTGCGTGTTTACGACACGCATTTGCAATAGCACGTAGCAGGCAGGGCTAGATGTAGCCCGCTCGTTAGGCTGTCTGTGTCACTGGGATGTGATTCGAGAATGCGAAGCGTGGCGTGTACGTGTCGCGGTTCGTGGTTCGCGACTAGGCCAGCGTCTGGCGGATGCAGAGCGCATGTTCTCCTCCGTTCCGAAGATGGCGCGAGGGGGATTCCATGGATTGGCCGTCGAGGGGTACGTGAGGGACTGTGAGCGTAGTCGTCGGACGTCCGCTTGATTACGTGTGCCCCAATCTAGCAGTGCCCGTGCCTGATGCGTCTGCCCGATCATCCAGTGCCCTCGCTTCTTCCCCCCATCACCGGACCGCGCTTCGGCGTCCAATCTCTTGGCCCACGCTTTCCCGCGCTGTCCCACGCCCTCACGACATATGCTGTCGTCCAAATTCAAATCGACAGTCGAGAAACTCTATATTTCTATCTCTACAGTACACGTACATCTACAATACAACAAGATATTCTATCCATGCCCAAGAAAAGATACAATCGCTCCGTCGCTCGCGTTCTTACAACACTTCCCAAAACGGACGCTCGCTCGCCAGCCGCCAGGAATTCAGCCGCAGTTCTATAACCCTAACACTCCGGTCTACATCGAACACCTCTACCGAAATATTGTCGGAACCGTTCTACATAAACAAAAAACGAACGAATACGTGAGATACAGCGCGATAAACTAGATCATCTAAACCGAGACCTTCATGCCTCCGAAATCCAGCGCCCCAATCAGCCCTCCCAGCACCTTGAGGTCCATGCCCTCCGTCGCGGTGAACGCGAGGATCAGGCAGAAAATGTACGTATAGAACTGCGCCAAGCGACATCAATCAGCCCAATATCCCATTCCGCACGTGCGGTGACGAGCCGTGAAGAGCGACTTACCATGTACGTCTTGTGGTCGTAGCGCGGGCCCCCCATGCGGAGCACGCGGTACATGAGGATGACGTGCAGCACGCTGAGCGTGACGGGCGCGAGGCGCATGATGCCTGCGAGGTGCAGCACATACACGGCCATGGGGATGAAGACGAACGAGATGATGATCCTGCTGCCGCGGTCTCCAAACGCGATAGGGAGCGTGTAGCGGCCGACGGCGATGTCGCCCTTGAGGTCGCGGAGGTCCTGGATGTGCGTGATGAGGCCCGCCCACGCGGACACGGCGTAGATGTACACCTCGACCTTGGGCGTCGTCGGCGCGATCGCGACCCACGACGCCTGCAGCAGCGCCCACGTGCCCGTGGCCATCGCGACGTTGTTCTTCCCGAACCAGTGGTCCCCGCCCGGCGTGAGGATGAGGAACGCGATGGTGAGGATCCAGCAGATCGTCGCGGGCATCAGCGCGGGCTCGTACGCTGCGACACCCACGAACGCGGACAGCGCCGCCACCCAGCGCCGCTGCGCGCCCGCGAGCGTGACCTTGCCCGAGGGGATCGGCCGGTCGGGCTTGTTGATCTTGTCCTCGTCGACGCCCGTGATCTGGTTGGAGAGATTGAAGAAGTAGATGTACGGCGTGAGCCAGGTGACAAGGAAGAGGTAGCTGCGGATGGCGTCGACGGGCGGGAGCGTGCGGAGTGCGCCAAAGGCGAAGAGGGAGCCGGGGATGAGCGTCGTGGACCAGTCTCGCCAGGAGAAGCCCATGAAGACGTCGACCTCGCGGGCGACGCGCCTAGCGATGAAGGACATTGCGGGGGCGGCAGGTGATGGGCGTTAGAGAAGGGTGCGGATGAGGATGAGGGCGAGCGAGCGAACGGGCGCGCAGTGGAGGAGGCGAGACGGGACGAGACGAGGCCGGATGGATGTCCTGCGCGAGCGTGTGTGCGCCRGGTGATGTTGCAGCGGCGTGTCGCGACCTAGAAGCCTTATAAYACGCGATCGCACAGGCGACGGCTCTGATAGCAGTCCTTACGGGACCGCAGCCACGGTTTGCGTCAGGACCGGATTGTGCGGCGTCCCGGAACAAAGTGCCCTGGTCCGCCAAAGGCGCATCTTGTCGTCCGCACTGGGATAGAGCTGTATCGGGACACCACATCAGGGGCGCGCTGATTGCTTCCAATTCCTGCGGGCGCCAGACGCATGCCGGATCCGATACCGAATTCGATACCGACTCCGACTCGCTCGACAGTAGTGACGGTGACGCCTGACACCTGACGCCGTCAGTCAAACAGAACAGAAACAGAACACGTTGCGCACGCACCCTGATTCCTAATTTATCCTTTATCCCGTCCTCGACAGCTTCTCCTCCCGCAGCATCGAAAGTTGCGATTCACGAATCGCGAAGCGACCCTGCCATTCCAACGCGCACTATGTAGCGCTATGTCATGTATTGCATTCTTGCAGGGTCGGGGTGGGCTGCAGCTGCCAGCGTCCGGCCTAGCCAACAGCCGCGGGCACGAGTAGTTCATATCCGCAAATGATACGCCTTGCCGCTATCAGCAACGAATATCCGGAGACGCCAGAGCCAGTGTCATATGCAATCGCGAGCGGCCGGTGCCAGGCAGGCAGAGTGGGCACTGGTGACTGGTCGCGCAGGCCGACGCCAACCGCGGAGGCTGAGGGAGCAGGCTACACTGGTGCGCGCACCAGATAGATACGCGATCCCGACGTATCCTGTCAATCAGCGATCCTGCACTGGACTCGACTATAGCTAGCCGGCAACCAGTCCGAGCCAATAGCCAATCGCAGAGCAACAGGACAATGGGGCAAACGTGCACTGCACAGCGCTAGCCAGAAAAATCGACAAGTCAAATGAAGCAGACGCCGACAAAGAAGGAGTGGCAAGAAGCAACAAGACTCGAGTCGACAAGCGCTGCCCGGGCCTGCCGCGCCGGGGAATTGCCGGAGAATCAGCCAGGATAGGAAATCGTAACGCAGTTACGTCAGCATGTCCGTCAGACAAAATCGACTTTTGGACTCGGACGTGTTGCTGTCACTGCTGTCTCGGTGTAAAGCCGACTTCCTCTTCTCGCGCTTCGTCCAAATGGAAGGGAAGGGGAGGGGAAGGCCCGCCAGGCTACTTCGCTGACAGCCTTCTCAGTCTCAGTAGCCGTCAGAGTGTGCACTAGACGCGGTATCCCCGAGGCGTTTTTGAGTTCGACTCTTGCGCATGCAGCAATTGGTAACCGCAGAGCCCAGGCTGATGCACGGTGCCGCGACTTGCCACGGCTGCGTGTCCTGTTGTCCCTTGCTTCTGATCTGGCGTTGCGCAATTATGGTAATGACGGACTCGGTAAGCCCATTCAGCAACTTCTCCTCATCGCAAAAGATGTTGAACCAGCACACAGCCGCCCTGCAGCGATGCCTATCGGATTAGATCAATTACAACTCATATCAGTTGTGCAGTACTGTCACTGTGATATATCCAAAGATCGGCGAGCGCGGGCGATGACATAGACAGCCACGGTAGAGGTGCGTGGTCGCCGTCAGTGCGTCAGAATTAACGTTACGGTTAGGCTCCGAGCCTGAGTCTGAGCCTAGTATCTAAGAGTCTAGAATCTAAGCCCCAGTTCTAGCAACATACCTCCAGTCACGGAAAAAATCAAACCCACCCTGCGCGGCGTAGAACTCGGACACTGGAGATTGGAGACTTTCATTCCAGCATTCCAGTGACCGTTTTCTCATTTCGCGTTTCCCGATTTCGTCTCCCACTGATCTCTCGCCTCATTTCTAAAATTGCATTCTGATGATACCAGCTCAGCTCTAGAACGCAAACGCAAACGCAAACGCACACCCCATCTTCAGCTTCAGCTCCAAATCCTACTGTTATGGGCAGTTGCATATTACGAGTGCCTAACGTTAACGCTAGTGCCTCGCCATATGCAGCGCAAGTCGGTCATAAGTCATAACGCACAATGGAAAACGGCACGCACACGGCACATGGCATTCAGCGCGCAGACGCCGTCCGCCTCCCTCCGATGTATGACTAACACCCAGAACTTAGAATCCAGAACCCAGAACGCAACACTTACGCACTAGCGCACCATCTACACTTACTTACTGTGCGTATGTTCGAGAATATTGATTTTGCACTTAGACTAACCGCTTGGGTTTGAAGATGCCCGAGCTCGCCGGCTGCTTGCTTACTGGCAACTGGCAACCTCACTGGTCCCTTGGAGCTCGCAGCAGCTTCCGAGTAATGACCAAACAAACGGGCTTTGGAATACGCCATTCGAAGTCGATCACATACATGTCCATACGGCGTTCCCATTGACAGTAAGGTAAGTACTAGTGGTAAGGGTAAGCACTAAGCGCTACATAAGCACTCGCAGCGGACCAGACCAAGTAGCAAGTATTCTAGCGCCGTTCTATTGTCGTTGTCGTCCCATCGTTTCATTTCATCTCATCTCGTGCACCCTAAGCTTCTCCGCATCCGTTCCACAATAACACGACAACGACAATCGACAACGCCCGACAATGACACCCAGCGCACWYCTACGCCTACGCGCGCCTTCGCATCCGATACAGCCCGTATATCGGTCCTTCACATACGCGTACATGCACTCAGACCTGTAGCTGCATATACGCATACTTACACACCCTCGTCCGTCGCGCGCGTATCTCCCCCTCGTTCTCGTCATCGCGACAAATACGCCAGGGCGTGCCTTTGCCTATCTATCTCTATCATCCAACATCACCCTCGGAACCACCCTCGGAATCGGAATCGGAATCGGAATCTGATCAGACTGTCAAGCTGTCACAATGGCGAAAAGGCTGAAAGGCTGATTCCCTCGCCACGTCCCGGGGAGCGTAGAGGGTGCAGATTCGATCGGCCACTGGCCATGGCAGCAGGATCTTCCCTTCACCCGAGGGAGGGGCCGTCCTTCGCGGTCGATCGGTCAGCTTCCGGAAGCGTCGATGTCGACGCTCGAACTGAAGGGGCGGGGGACTCGAGGTGGAGGCACCATCATACCATCACGCCATCACGCCATCACGCCATCACACCATCATACGAGTGCGAGTGCGGCTGCCGATCCCGCATCTCATCTCGGATATTGAGAATCAATACCCAACATAAGTAATGAGCGGTGGATGTTGGGATCACTGGCACGCTGTGGAGTTCGCGATGTGCGGACCACTTGAAGTCGCAAAGGCAGTTGAGGACGCGCGGGGAAGTTGTGAAAGCAGGAAAACCAAGAGAATAATATAATATCCGAGTCGGTCAGCAGCGGGCTACTTATACGTCGTACATGTACATGCGGTGCGGACTAATTTAGATCAATGACAACGTCCATCCTTGCGTTACGGTGTCAGTGTTGGTGTTGGTGTTGTTGGTACAGTTACAGTCCAACGTGAGGGAGCTTGCGTCAAGCCTCTAGCTAGGTTGCTCAGATGCAGAGCCTGCCTCCGTCGATCATGATCTGTGCAACGAAGAGAAGTCAGCGTCGTCCAGCAGGGAGGACGTGTGTCATGCGCTTACAGTTTGGCCTAGGAAAGACGAGTCGTATCAGTATACATCATACGGCAACAGACATAAGAAACGCTGCGCACCGGTAATGAAGCGCGACTCCTTCGACGCGAGGAAGGACACGAGCGCAGCGATGTCCTCGGGGGTGCCGTGGTCGCCGAGGGCACACGATGGCTTTTGGCTCTCGAGGAACTCCGCGCCGAAGTTCCTCAGTGCTAGCGTCGCATATCATATCGTAAGCAACAGCAGCAACAACCAACACGCTAGAAGAGAACGGTGGGGCTCAACTGAGAGGAGTAACGACGATGCCTGTATGTGCAGATGTGCGTCAGCGGAGCGAAGTAGCATGAATGGAGGAGTGCATACCAGGCGCGTACGAGTTGACGGTAATGCCGTTAGGCCCGAGTTCGCGAGCTAGCCATAGCGAGGAACAAGCAACGAATGAGCAAGCATCCACGAAGGTCAGGCGATGAGTGAAGGGCGCGGAACGTACCCGCGCTGTGCGTGAGCCCACGCATGCCGGCCTTGGAGGCGGAGTACGCGCCGCCCATGGGCACGCCCGAGAAGCCGCCGAGGGACGCGCCGCCGATGAGGCGCCCGCCGCGCTCCTTGCCCTGGGCGAGCATCTGCTGGCCGGCGTGCTTGAAGCAGAGGAAGACGCCGCGGAGGTTGACGCCCCTGCGTCGCGTCCCACTGCTCGACGGGGGCTGGTGCGCGTGTGGGTCAGCAGCGGGCTCAGGGCTCAGGTTAGGGTGGGTACACTCACTGGCGACGACGGGCGCGAGCTCGCAAGTGCCCGCGTTCGCGACCATCTGGGACGCGTCAATGTGTGAGTGTGCGTGCGTGTGGAGGAGCAGACGCGCAACATACGACGTCAAGACCGCCAAAGGCGGCAACGGTGTCCTTAACGATCTTCTCGACGGCGGCCTCCTGCGAGACGTCGCCGGTGACGACGATCGCCTTGCGTCCGAGCTTCTCGATCTCGGCCTTGAGCTCCTCGAGCTTCTCGACCTGCTCCGCGCTGGGGAGGTCGTTCACGCCGACGTCGAAGCCGTCCGCAGCGAGGCGGACAGCGATGGCGCGGCCGATGCCCTGCGCGGCTCCGGTGACGATGGCGACTTTGGCAGACATGGTGGTGTGGGTAGGTGGGGGAGAAGTGGGGATGAGAATGAGTTGGCGAGGCGGAGGAGCGATGGTGCTAGAATGCGTCGAGGCCCGTCGTTTTTTGTACCTGCGGGGAGCATGGCTGGATAGCGACGCGCAGACCGCGGAACACTGAACAGCACCACCCAATTACTCGACGGCCAGATCCCGCGCACCCGGCAGCACGGCGCAGAGACGCGCATCGGGCGCGATGTGACGCCCGATCCGAGGTCGTCTGCTTCCGCGTTCTCCGGATCCCTCGGCCCCGGCTCCGGCCGTTCGAGTGGCCTCATCGCAAGAAACGCCCGCGTACATATACGATGCCCTCCATGTCGTCGAGCTGCATCCCGTGCTCCCGCCATGCCGTCGTTCGCTGTCCCGCCCCTCACCCCCGACCTCGTCGTCAAGGCCGTCGCCGCCGCCTCTGTCCTTTGCCTCGCCGTCTGGGTCCGCATCCGCCGCCGCATCCAGGACAACATCAGCAACATCCCTGGCCCCGAGTCGCGCGCGTGGGCTGGTACGTCATGCCGTGATGCGTGCAGAGTCTCAGCTGACCGTGTGTTAGGTAACTACGTGCTGCTCCATGACGCGGACAAGGGCTGGGAGTTCTTCGATGAGATCAACACGAACTGTAAGTGGTAATTCGAGTGCACATTGCTTTTCTGACGCTGCATGCAGACGGAAGTGTGTGCAGGATCACAACTCCGCCTCTCGTGAGCTGCTCGTCTTCGCAGGAGCTCTGCCTGTCTGACATGACCACAGTGCAATGACCTCGTCTACATCTCCGACCCCCTCGCCCTCAACCACATGTGCCGACGCGTGAGTCTCTTCTCTCATTCGCGTAATGCTCGTCTGACAGCACCTACCAGGACGAGAACCTCTGGGATGACCCGCCCGAGATCCACCTCATGCTGCAGATGGTCCTGGGCACCAAAGGCCTCGGCTCCACCCACGGCGCAGAGCACGTCCGCCAGCGCAAATACCTGAACCCCATCTTCGGCGCGTCCTACCTCAAGCACATGCCCCCGCTCTTCTACGAAGTCACGCAACGCGTATGCGCTCCCTCTCCCTCCACCCATCACCCACTGACATCATGCCCCACGCCAGTTTGTCCAATCGCTCAAGACTTTGTGCACGGAGGGGCCTACCGAGGTAAGCTATATTCTTCTGTCGCGCGATCACAGCTAATGGAGGCTCAGATGGACATGAGCCACTGGGGCACGCGCGTCTCGCTCGAGTTCGTCGGGCAGGGTGCCATGGGCGTCTCTCTCGACTCCCTCGAGGTCGACGCCAAGCCTAACCTGTACGGAGAGGACCTCAAAGGCGGCTTGTACGTCCCTCTCTTTTACCCTCATACGTACTGAACTCACTCCGAGTCGCTGCACCCAGCGTCGCGCTCTCGATCCCCGCCGCGCGCCTCGGCGTCAAGTACTTCCTGCCGCGCATCGCGAGCCTCTCGACGCCAGGCTTCAACCGGTGGCTGCTCAACCTAGTCCCGTCGCCGCTCGTCGCGATCATCCGCAACTTCATCTGGGAGCTCGAGCGCAATTCGCAGGTCATGTTCCAGGAGAAGAAGAATGCGATTATCAACGGCAGCGACGCGTCCATGGGCAAGGACCTCATGACCGCTATCAGTCAGTCTTCTCCCGTCGCGCCTGCCTGCTCTATGTTCATCGTTCATTGCTTTCTAGTCAGCGAGCATGTCCTCGCGGACAGGCCAGACCGCGTCTCGGAACAAGAAGCTACCTCTCACGTACGCCCCTTCTCCCCTCCCAAACTACGCATATACTCACTTCCACGCTAGTTCCGCACGCTCCTCTTCGCCGCCACCGACACGTCCTCCTCCGCCATCCTGCGCACGATCCAACTCCTCTCTGAGCACCCCGACGTCCAAACGGCGCTGCGCGACGAGATCAAGGCGGCCAAGGAGGAGGGCGACGGCGAGATCCCGTACGACAAGCTGCTCGCGCTCCCGTGGCTCGATGCCGTCTACCGCGAGACGCTGCGTCTGTGCGTCTCCTCCTCCCTCTCCTTCCCCTCCCATCTCCCACCCACACTAATGCATATACTCGTGAGCGCAGGTACCCCCCCGCCGGCTTCATCGACCGCATGTGCGTCCTCTCTCCTCTCTCCCAGCCCCTCCCTCTCCTCTCCCAGCTGCTGAACTGACCACGCGACACCCCGCAGGGCCCTGCAAGACACCGTCCTCCCGCTCGCGTTCCCGATCACGGGGGCGCGACGGGCGGCCGATGCGCGAGCTCATCCTGCGCAAGGGCACGGTCGTGACGATGTCGCTCGTCGGCGTGAACCGCAGCAAGGCCGTGTGGGGGCCCGACGCGGACGAGTGGCGCCCGCAGCGCTGGATGGAGGCGCTGCCAGAGACGGTCAAGAGCACCAAGATGCCCGGGATTTATTCGCACATGTGCGTTCTTTGG
>SEOQ01000731.1:0-14459 GCA_004679275.1 Dentipellis fragilis
GGCACGGTGTTTGCCATCTAGGTCTCCAAAGACTCCTTCGATCTCCTTTTTGAAGTCTTCCCATTTCCCATAGGCTCCTCCTGGATGGTCCTTCAACCAATTCCTCCTCCAGTCGGCTGCTGTTCCTGTTGTGAAGAACGAGAGTGCGAACGCCACTTTGCCTTCGTCTGTCTTGATCTTGGCTTTGTTGACTACGAACATCAATTCGCAGTTGTCGATGAAGTTCTGGAGTTGGCTCCTATCGCCATTGAACTCCTTGGGCATGTTGGCCTTGAAGTCATTGTCCGTCGACATAGTGTTTCTTCTGAGGTATGCCTTTTCGGCGTCCTGGAATCGATAGGTGGGGACTTCCTGGTTGTCCTTCTTGAAGTTCCAGCAATAGTCTTGTCCGTCCCAGTATATCTGGTCGTCACTTGTATACCAGACTCCCTTGTGTTCGTGGTCGTATGATAACCACCTAGTTCCGTCTGCGAGGGCGTAGATTCCTGGTGGGAATGGGAACGGTTCGGGTGCGACTTTGGTCGTTGTGGTCGCAATCTTCGGTTGCTGTGCTACTGGTGTCTCCCCTTCTTCTGACGATTCAGAAGAGTCGGTGATGATAGGTGCGGGGTTTCGGGGTGTGTCTAGTCGGTAGAACGGTTCTCCTTTCCGTATCCACTTGTGGTCTTCGTATCGAGCTACCGCCCACTGGTTGTCTTCGTCGTCAAGTTGGTAAATCCAATCGCCTCTGTGTTCGTCCCAAGTGGCGGCAAAGTCTGGGACTCGGTTTCTTCGTGACCCTTCAATTTTGACAGGGGAGGCTCTTCAGCAGCTTGTTCTAATGTAAGGACCGATGACCGAGATAGGTCACGGGCCTTGGTACCCAACACTCACACACAAGGGAATGCCTTGTGGTATAGAGAGCCTAGCCTGTCTTGGCTATGCGAGAGTGAATGAGTAGATGAGAGAACCCAGTGTATTGAGTACAACACTTAGGAGAACAAGCTAAGGATCGTAGCTGTACGAGGTACTCTACTTATAGTACGGATAGTTTAGGGCAGGTGGATCATCGCCAGTGCAAGTGGTGGGGGTTGGAGATAAGGAACAGGGATGTTACTGGCGGATAAGTATAGTACAGTATCAGTAAGCAAAGAAAGAAAGACAGTCAGCGTTCATGACTACGCTTGTAAGTCATGTGTCATAATCAAGTCACGAGTCAGTGTCAGATCGTAACATTACCCCTCCGCTATGCTGGATGTCGCCCTCGACATCTAATCCTCCATCCTCCAGGCGGCTTCTTCGGCTAGTGCCCTCATCCTCCTAACCTCCCGTCGTTCGATGCTGGCAGTCCACTCCTCTTCGTTAGCAGGGATGTCGCTGCCCGACCAGTCCTGGTAGTATGGGTGCGGCATGTGACGACCGTCAGAGAGCACCTCGCTGCGTGCACCGGGGGAATATCGCCAGGGTCCGGGGTCGTTCGACCAGTCAGGGCTAGACGGTCCAGGGCTAACATGTTGCTCTTCATCGTCAGACATGTCGTTCAGGGGGCCTGGGTGTGGGGTGTCCGTACGGATACGGCCGCGAGAAGGTGGTCGCTCGTCCTCGTCCTGTTCCTGCTGGGCCTCTTCGTCCGAGCCACTATCGTCGCTACCTTGCATCGGGACGTGAAGGTTGTTGACGATGACATTTAAAGCTCCCCGAGCTAGTCGTGCTCGTTGCTCCAGGTGCTTAAGGGGGCGTGCCATCCCGAGTTCTTCGAACGCCTTCTCGGCTTTTCCTCGCAAGTACAAAGGCGAGGAGGAGATGAACGAGGTCGAAGACGAGCATGTTGTCAGAATCGTAAGTTTTACCCCCTCTCTTATAGACGTCGCCCTCGACGTCTATTCTTGGTTGTCGGAGGTGAGGTGGGGTTTATCGCCTCGGGGTGTGCCTCGTGGAATTCATCGATAGCTTCTTGTGCACTATCAGCCAATGATGTGGCGTATTCCCATGTGTCTTCGGAAGAAGTGTAGCCCTTCCAACGCACGAGGTACTGGATCCGGCCGCGATAGAGCTTGCTATCGAGGACCTCTTCGACTTCATAGTAATCTTCACCTTCGATCAGGTCAGGAGGTGGCGGAGCTTTGGTGGGGCCGTGGGCTTCTGTCTGGCGGTAAGGGGTCAGAAGGGAGGCATGGAATACTGGGTGAATTTTCCATTGGCCCGGTAGCTGTAGTTTGAAGGTCACCGGGCCCATCACCTGTGTGATTTTGAATGGCCCGTATCGTCGATCCGAGAATTTGACGGTAGGGCGTAATACTCGAAGGTGTTTGCTTTCTAGCCAGACCTTGTCGCCCTTCTTGTACAGCGGTGGGGATGCTTGAATGCGGTCACGCATGACGTCCGCAGCCAGTTTGTGGGCTGCGATTAAGTCCTCTCGAAGTTTCTTTAGTATTGTAAGACGTTGCTCGACAGACAAGACGCGTGACTTGGGACTTGTGGGTAGTGTCGACCTTGGAACAAATCCATAGAGAATTTCGAATGGTGCTTTCTTGGTTGTCGAATGGACCGTGACATTGTGGGCGAATTGTGCAGTAGGAAGTAGTGATGCCCAGTCGTTCTGTTGGAAATTGCAGAAAATACGCAGGTACTGTTCGAGTTCTTGGTTTACACGTTCCGTCTGTCCATCAGCCTGCGGGTGGTATGAGGTCGTGTAGTTCCATTTGATTTCGAGTAGTCGACATATCTCTTGCATCATCTTGGACAAAAACTGTGGTCCTCGGTCCGAGATGACCTTGCGCGGAAGTCCATACCAGGTGAAGACATGTTTGCGATATAGTGTCGCCAGTTGCTCTGCAGTTGTGGTTTTGTGACACGGAATAAGGACTACTCCTTTTGTGACATCGTGGTCGACGACCACGGCAATTGCATCGAAGCCTTCCGACTTGGGGAGATCGGTGATGAAGTCGATACTGATGACTTCGAATGGTAGGGCATTTGGTTCTCTCGCTATCGGTTGTAGTGGTATGGGTGTTCGATTGGGCATATTCTTTGCCGCTTGGCAAACCGTGCACCCCTTGACATAGTCTCGGATGAATTGGGTGGCTCCAGGCCACCAGTAATTGCGTTTGATCAAATCGATTGTCTTGTGTTCTCCTGGGTGTCCATATTGTGGCAGGTCATGATGTTGTCGTACTAGTTCACGTCGTAAATCTCGATCATTGCGAACATAAATGTTGTCCTTGTGGCAGATGAAGCCATTGCTGATTGACCAGTCCTCTAGATCCTTGTCAAGTCTAGACATGTGTGTGCGTTCTGCTCCTTGAAGTACGTCAAATAGTTCTCTGTCCGCTCCTTTATAGTCTTGAAGTTGCTGTGTGAATTCATCATTGTGGGCTTCGACCAGTTCCGTTGCCTTCACAAACAAGGTTTCCGGTAATAGGATTTGGTCTTCATTGTCATCACCCCCCGTGTTATGGTCCTTTCGCCTCGAAAGTGCATCAGGTTTGCCCATGGTTTTACCAGGTTTGTGAAGGATGCGGAAGTCGAAGCGAGAGAGAAAGAGGACCCAACGTGCTTGGCGGCGGGACAGTTTGTGGGGTTGTTTGAAGTACGTGAGGTTTTCATGATCAGAGTAGACGTCAACTTTGTAGGCACAACCTTCGAGATAGTGGCGCCAGTCTTCGAAGGCACGAATGATGGCTAGCAGTTCGCGATCATAAATGTCATAGTTGCGCTCGGGTTCATTGAACGATTTAGAAATGTAGGCGCATGGGTGCCATTCATCATCGGGGCCTTGTTGTGCAAGAACTGCACCATGGGCGAATGCTGAAGCATCACATTCCACAATGAAAGGTTTGGTGGTGTCGGGTTGAAGCAGAACTGGTGCTGATGTGAACTTTTCCTTCAGTGTGTCAAAGGCCGTTTGACACTCAGGCGACCAGTTCCAGGGGCAGTCCTTTTTTGTGAGATCGTTGAGGGGTCGTGCAACTTTGGCAAAGTCACGGATGAAGCGACGGTAAAAGTTGCCAAAGCCTAGGAAGGATCGAACATCTGTGACCGAGGACGGGGTTGGCCAGTCACGAATACCTGCGACCTTGACGGGGTCCATGCGAATGGAGCCAGCGGTAACCAGAAGTCCGAGGTATTCGACCTCAGCGGCCTCGAATGTGCATTTCTCTGGTTTGAGATAGAGGTCGTTGTCCGTAAGACGCTGGAGCACTTCCTTGACTAGTGTACGGTGTTCTTCCCTGGTAGCTGTGGCTATAAGAATGTCGTCCATGTAGATCACGACTTTGCCAGAGTCAATAAGGTCCTTGAAAATTTCATTCATCATCGTTTGGAAGGTGGCCGGCGAGTTGGTGAGTCCGAAGAACATGACCATGGGTTCGAAGAGTCCACGATTGGTAAGGAATGCAGCCTTCCATTGGTCTCCATCTTTGATTCGAACGTTGTTGTATCCCCAGCGTACATCGAACTTAGTAAAGATTTTAGCGTCTTTGAGTTTGTCGATAAGTTCGGGTATGAGGGGGAGTGGGTAACGATTCTTGATGGTCATGTCATTGAGTTGTCGATAGTCCTGTACCGGTCGGAGTTTCCCATCCTTTTTCTTGATAAAGAAGAAGGTGATGCGAAGGGGGATTTGGACGGTCGTATATACCCCTTTTTCAGGTGTTCGTCGAGGAATTTGTCCAGAGCTTCTTGTTCACCAGGTGCGAGTGGGTAGATCTTGCAATTGTTGCGGGGTACTGCGTCCGGTTTGAGGTCGATGGAGTGGTCCCAGGGGCGATCCGTTGGAAAACGTTGAGCGGCCTCTTCCTCAAAGACTTTCGAGTATTCGCGGTACTGTTCGGGTACCATATCTTCGAATGTCTTAGTCGCCTTGTCTTTAGAGGCATCGATGGCGAAGTTGGTAGCATGGGTGGCTGCAATGCGTTCGCCTTCGTCTTCATTGGGTATGGCATAGTGTACCTCATCCCCGTCTTCCAAATCGATGCGGTCTTTGGTTGGAGATGCGATGTATTGACGGATAAATTCCTCCGCTTCTTTGGTGTCCGTGGGATCTCCCATGTTGCCAGTGACTTCCTCTGCCTCGCATTCGGCAGTTAAAGTTCGGATGTGGTGTGTAACCTTGCGAATGCCCTGCACCGTGCGTGCAGGTTTCGCTTTGATAGTCCTCCGGGCATTGCCATCCGTGAGGCTACAGATCGGAGGGCATCGATTGAATGTAATTGTATCCAGGTTCCAATCGATCTCAGGGTTGTGCTGTCGCAGCCATGGAAGTCCCAGTATGAGGTCTTCATTTCCAATGTCGGTTACCATAAAGGTGATTTGTTCTTTGTGATCACCTAGGGATAATTCGAGCGATACTGTCTTGGTTATGGTGCCCAAGACATTGGTCGAGTTGTCGACGTTGCGAACTTGAATTGGCTTTTCAAGTTCCGTGGTCTTCAGATTCATGCGTTCGACGAATCGATGGTTGATGAATCTGCCAGTTGCTCCGGTGTCGAGCAAGGCTTGAATTTCAGCGTTTTTGTTCCCCCGAATGTAGACTGGAAGTCGCATAGTATTTGAGCCATTGACTAGTCGTACAAATTCGGAATCGGGGTATCTAGCTTTGGTCCGCAGCCACGCTGCCCAGCGCGGACCTAATGAAAACCCAGTTTGTCAAGGTCGCCATCTCCGAGCTCCGAAAGGAGTCTGCGGATTTCGGTGACCTTGTCCTGAGGTTCCTCCTTCTTGGTATCGCCTTCGGTGTCTACTTTGCGAGTGCGCTGGTTCTGNCAGCNACCTTGGTTCCTGTATCCTCCTCCTCCTCGGTTATTGCTTCTATACCCTCCGCGGTTGCTTCCGCCTCGGTTGTATCCGCCTTGGCCACTGCTTTGGCTGCCTCGGTTTGGGCAGTCTCGTCCAATGTGTCCCGACTTGTGGCAGGTAAAACATAGTCCTTCCTTCAGGTGGCGGGCATGCTCTTGATCCGTCATCCTGTTGATTACCATTCCGTCTACATCCATAGCATCAGGATCTCTGGTTGACGTCTGACTGAACAGACGATTGTTCTTTGTTCCAGAGAAAAGGCCGAACTGGCGCTGTGCCAGATCGAGTTCCTTTGCTGTCTTCATCCAACCCGCGAAGTCCGCAGGACGTCCTTTGATGAATATGAGCTTGCATAGCTCCCTATCCAAGCCTCGAGCGAACATGTTGATGACTGTGTCATCGTGGGTTGCAGCTGTGAGGTCTGCCTTGGATCGGAGTATGAGGAAACGTTGAATGTAGGATTCAACGTCTTCCTTGTCCTTCTGCCTGATTGTCTCCAGCTGCATCAAGGCACGGTGTTTGCCATCTAGGTCTCCAAAGACTCCTTCGATCTCCTTTTTGAAGTCTTCCCATTTCCCATAGGCTCCTCCTGGATGGTCCTTCAACCAATTCCTCCTCCAGTCGGCTGCTGTTCCTGTTGTGAAGAACGAGAGTGCGAACGCCACTTTGCCTTCGTCAGTCTTGATCTTGGCTTTGTTGACTACGAACATCAATTCGCAGTTGTCGATGAAGTTCTGGAGTTGGCTCCTATCGCCATTGAACTCCTTGGGCATGTTGGCCTTGAAGTCATTGTCCGTCGACATAGTGTTTCTTCTGAGGTATGCCTTTTCGGCGTCCTGGAATCGATAAGTGGGGACTTCCTGGTTGTCCTTCTTGAAGTTCCAGCAATAGTCTTGTCCGTCCCAGTATATCTGGTCGTCACTTGTGTACCAGACTCCCTTGTGTTCGTGGTCGTATGATAACCACCTAGTTCCGTCTGCGAGGGCGTAGATTCCTGGTGGGAATGGGAACGGTTCGGGTGCGACTTTGGTCGTTGTGGTCGCAATCTTCGGTTGCTGTGCTACTGGTGTCTCCCCTTCACCTCACCTCACCTCACCACTCCCTGTTACGATATGATGACTGCACGGCGACCCCTTCACTGGGTGCTCGTTAATCGCCCCTTGCATGTTTTGTTTGTTTCGGTCTTTTTTACGCTCTTTGGCCCTGCTTGATGCGGGCCGCTTGTTTATTCACTCATTTACTTACTCCTGGGAACGCAAATTTATGGGTCCGCAACGCAACCGCTGTGCATGTGTATCGTCGCATTCGCATTCGCATTTGTATTTGTACGTTTACGTCTACGGCTACGTCGCGCACGGTTCGGTTATTGCATTGTGAAAGTTTGCATCAATGCTTGTGTGTGCCGCGTGCGCGTGAGGATCCGGGTTTGATGTGTAGCTGTAGGAGGATGGTGCCCGTGTGGGAGGTCCTCATATGTGGCTGCGCCTGCGCATGTGAGTTTCTGGTGCGTCATCGGTCGTTTCTGGGGATGTCGCTGATGTCGAGCCTTCGCGCTCATGATCAGGGACGTTGGGAAGTGGAGAAACGTTGTGCTCGTAGATGCTGGCGCCGGCGGAGTGACACCGCGCGCGTCTACTGGTGCGTTCGGCACGTGATCGCGATCTGCCGTTCTCGGCCCCAGGCCCTGTGCCATGCGCAATTCATTTCAGTTCCTACCCATCACGGTCTCTGCTCCTGGCACTCGGCTTCGCGATTGAATGCACACCGGCACATCCGCTACTTACACATTCTGTCGACCAACGTAAGTACACACGCGGCGATCCAGCGGTCGTCTTTCAGTTGCGTGGATCAGTGATCCTCGATCGATCAACGCCGCAGGGTGGACGACCTACTCCAATATTTTCTCTTCCGCTGCCAACGCAAAAGCGACAAAGCCGAAGGGGACCGGCCCAACCTGTTGCAGGATTGCGTCAAAGCCGTCCTCGATGTGTCCAACGACGCCGATATTAGACGCGATCTGCATACATAGTGAGCACTTTCTCAAGCTCGGCTTCGCCGTTCGCGCGAATGCTCATCTGCTCAACTATCTGCGACTATGATCTATTCCAGCTGCACGATCGGTGGCCCAGAAACGGCCAGGTACCCCTATTTCAATCGAGCCTGTAACGCAGCTTTGAAAGCCCTCCAGCCACTCGCCATCCCTCACCTCAAAGAACCGAGCAAAGACTGCACCCTCTTCCACCTGAATGACCCCCGACTAGAGATTCTCGCGGGTTTATGTACCCACAGCTCGGATACCCTGGCGTCTGAGTCTGGCAACGCTCGTAAACTCGCCATTGTCGTCGTCTCTTTGGCGGCTGCCCGGCGCGCGTCACATCCGGTTAAGGTAGTTGAGCATAAGAATGACGATCCTGAAGATCCGCGACTCAAAGCCGCGCGAACACCTGCTGAGAAAAAGCGGAGGACGGAGACATCGTCCGGTGCGTACTGTACATGTGAAGTCCGATATAGACTGAATCCGTGGTTCCGATAGGTTCTCGCCGTACTGTACGGGGATCCACCTCGAACTTGAAGGCAACGGAGCGATCAATGAGTCAAGCGGAGTCCACTGGAACTAAACGAAAGCGCATAGATGACGACACGGACGACTCGGAAGTGCGTCTGAAAGATATGATGCAACGCGCTACGTATGGAGCGGAGATGTTATCGCATGCGAGCACTGTGAATCATGCAATCCATTTGCTCGTCATCGGTCCGTCCTGCTTCGAATTTTACTCTCGAATTTACTTCTCATTGTGGCTTGTGGCCTGTCTACGCAGACGACGTCGCATGGGTGCGGTGGTACGACCGGCAGGGTGCCATCCGAGCCGAAAGCATCGACTTCATCCAGGATACGCCGCGCTTTCTCGTGCTGCTTGCCGCATTCCAACGGTCCTCGCTCGAGGACTGGGGATCCAATTTCGCATTGAAACCCCAAGAAAAATATAATCATAGTAATATCAAGGGAAGAGGCGACATCTGGTCTGCACTGGCAACTGGCGCTCTGCGAATGGACAGACTGGCCGTAGAAGGTATGACGGTGCGACCAACGAAACCGCGGATTCTGCGCGTCCCGGCCGTCAGTCGATTGTATCCTATCACGGCATTAGTCGGACGGGAGTTCGTGAAGGCTTGGTTAGAATGTGTTCAATGTGCGTTTCTCGTGCGCTTTTCCCGGACGTCATTCACTCGCCAAGACTCTCCTTCCGTGCGTTCAGGTAATTATGCACTCTGGGAGCGTGGCGTTCCGCATTCAAGCCCCAGTCTTGACAAGTTGATGGTCAAGCGAAGGATGACGGCTGACGGAAGGACGACGCATTCTGGAGTGACGAGCGATTGGGACCTTGCGCATGTCGAGGGCCATTCGCAAGACAACCGCAGACATCGAACTGGGACGCTTCCGTTCATGGCTCTCGAGCTTCTGTGCGACGAATATTGGGACGGCAAAATCGAGCGCTCGTACCATCACGACCTCGAGGCGCTGATCTGGATGTTGCCATGGGCGTTTCTTCGGTTTGAGTACGGACAAGAAATCAAGGGGGCACCGCTGGGGAAATGGAAAACGACCGACTATAATGATTGCGATGCATACAAGCGTGCATTCCTTCGAACTTGCGCCTACCCAGGACGGTACTCCCCGACAGTGTCATACAAGGACGAGTGGATGCTCGCATGCAGTTTGTTATTTTGGCTTAGTGATCAAGCATGGGCTCGTGATCGTGCATTCCGCCCTCCATTCAGTTCAGACTCGGACTCTGACTCTGACAGGGAGGAACAGAGGCCCTGCAAACCATCGGATACGTATCCCGTGTTTTGGAGTAAAGTGGAACATACATGCGTACTCCAACGCCTCGCTTATTTACGTACACTTATACCGGCGGACATGCTCCATCCTGTCTTAAACAACGTTAACAGCTAGAGAAGGTGTTGGTTCCTTAACGAGGCAATCATTGTGTACCATGTAGGATATTCAATCAGAAGTCATACGTGGGTTTTCGTACGCACAAAGTTCTCAGGTTATCCAAGTCCAGTCTGAGGCAGAATACTGTCAAGCTTCATCTCTGTATGACGAGGTCCTGCGTTGTACAAGACACGCAATCTTGAATTGGAACTAGATGTCCTCCTGTGGCTCCGGCTCCGCCGCCACATTCAGTAATGCGGCCGGTGACGCCGCGCGGCGGCGGCGGCGATTGGGACGCAGTAAATCGAACTTACACAGCCACTTCAACGTTCGACAACAGCATGGGCTCATCTTCTGAGGCGGCCAGCGGTGGCTCTGGGCCTGTCACATTGCAGTAAGCCCCTCAGATGTCTCTTGAATGATAGCAGAATTAAAGAAACATGGTTGACAACGTTATACAATGGTTAGAAATGACGGTTGGTGTGGGGTGGACGACCTACTCCTATATTTTCTCCCCCGCTGCCAGCGCGAACGAAATGAAGGCGAAGGCCCGGGGGACACGCTACTGCAGGACTGCTTACAAGCCATCCTCGGCGCGCCGCGATATCAGAAACTATCTGACCACATTGTGAGTACTTGCTCAGGTGTGACTTTCGTACTCGCGCGAATGACCGGATGTTCAAATACCAGCACTTGTGGCAGCCGCGCGGGCGATGGTCCAGGAACAGCCACATTCCCGCATTTCGTCAGGGCCTGCCAGTGTGATGCAGCCTTGAATGACCTCCGGCCGCTCGACATTCCTCACCTGAAAGACCTGAGCAAACACCACATACTCTTCCATCTGGACGACCCCGGACCAGGGATTCTCGCTGATACACATACGGACAACACGGGTTCCTTGGCGTCCGATTCTTACAGCGCTTGCAAAACCGCCATCGTCATCGCCTCTCGGGCCGCTGCCCAGCGCGCGTCACACTACCCTGACACGACTTATGAAGATGCATGGTTCGAGATCGTCCAAACACCCGCAACGAAGAAGCAGAGGACAGGGACATCGTCTGGTACATTCCGTGCATGTGACATCCGACAGGATCTAAACTGATCGTCTCGATAGGCTCTCGCCCCGTCGTACAGGGATCTACCTCAAAAGCAACGGAGCAGCCAATGAGTCGAGCGGAGCGCGCTGGAGCTAAACGAAAGCGCATATATGACGACACAGGCGATTTGGAACCGCAAATAATTATGCTGCACTGCGCTTTGTCTGAGACGTCGCGTACGAGCGCTGCGAATCCTGCAATTCATCTGAACTCCATCGGTGCGTCCTGCTGCTAATCATTCCGGAATTCATTTTTCATTGTCCTTGTGGCCTGTTCCGCAAACGACGTCGCATCAGTGTGGTGGTACGACCGGCAGGGTGCCATCCAAACCGAAAGGATTGACTTTATTCGGGATCTGCCACACCTTGCAGCATTCCAACGGTTCTCGCCTGAGGACTGGGGACTCGACCTCGCATTGAACCCGCAAGGGAAATATAGTCATGACGGTGCCAAGGGAAGAGGCGACATCTGGTCTACACTGACAACTGCCACTGTCCGAATGAACAGACTGGCTTTGGAAGGTACGGCGGTGCGATCAACGAAACCACGAATCTCGCGCACCCCGGCCGTCTGTCAACTGTCTCCTATTACGACACTAGTCGGGCGGGAGTTCGTGGAGGCTTGGTTAGAATGTGTTCGAGGTCCGTTTCTTGTACACTTTACCCTGACGGAGCTTCACTCACCAAGGCTCTCGTTCCATACGTGTTCAGGTCATTACGCGCTCTGGGAGCGTGGTGCTCCTCCGCATTCGGACCCCAGTCTTGCCAACCTGATGGTTCGGCGGAGGACGATGGCTGACGGGAGGACGACGCATTCTGGAGTGATGAGTGATTGGGACCTTGCGCATGTCGAGGGCCATCCGCAAGACAATCGCAGACATCGAACTGGGACGCTTCCGTTCACGGCTCTCGAGCTGTGCGACGAGTATCGGGGCGGCGAAATCGAGCGTTCGTACCGTCACGGCCTCGAGGCGCTGATCTGGATGTTGCCATGGGTGTTTCTCCGGTTCGAGGACGGACAGGAAATCAAGGGGGCACCACTGGGCGGATGGAAGACGACTGACTATTGTGCATGTTCCAGGGAGAAGTCATACTTCCTTCTATTTTTTGCCGACCCAGCACGCTATTCCCCGACAGCGTCGTACAAGGACGAGTGGATGCTCGCATGCTATCTGCTGTTCTGGCTCAACGAGCAAACGCAGGCTCGTATTCATGCATACCGCCTCTCGTTCTTCAACTCGGCCTCGGCTTCGGACTCAAATAGGGAGGAACAGGAGCTCTGCAGACCATCGGATACATATTCCGTGTTTTGGAGTAAAGCGCAAGATGCATGCGTAGGCCAACACCTTGGTTATTTGCGTGCGCTTATACCGGACACGCTCACCCATCCATCCTCTCTTAAATAGTGTTTTCAGTCGGAGAAGGTGTTTGTTATTCCGTGGTGGACATTGTAAGATAACGAGGCAATCGTTGTGTACAGTACTATGTAGGATTCAATAAGTCATTCGTCTCTCTTCATATACGGAAAGTCCGAGTGTCGTTCAAGTTTATATATTGGGAACATGGAGGAGCAGTTCTAATCTACGTCGCTCACTTGCCTCTCGTTCTCATCCTAAGGTCCGTGAGTCGATCGTCCTGTCCAGGTTCATACGTATTGCATAAGCCAATCACGAGCTCATCTACCCATTCTCGAAAGCAGGAAGACAAGACATCGATGGGCAGAAGATCAGGTGTCGTCGCCCTCTTGATACGCAGTCCGTGCTACGGTCATTATGTCGTGCTGTACTTGTAAAAATAAGAAGCATTGTAAATATAATATAGGGGGGAAACACTTGTAGAACAAACCTAAATGATAAAGCTGTTAGCATCTTCAAGTTGTTTATGATCGGTATTAATGGATACAGAAAAAAAGACGCGAAGAGAATACAGAGATAAGAAACGAACCTATGCCGCGTCCACGTCGGCAAGGAAGGCCTCGATGTCCTCGAAATACAAGTCGGCGCCCTCATACTCGTCCTTGACGAAGACCCAGACCCACTCCACAAGCGTCGCAAACGTGATGTCAGAGGACTCAGTCCTGCCCGTTCCACCTATGAGCAAGGCGGCGAAGCGGTGAAGAGCATCGACGACGAGGGCTCGAGTCCTTCTCCTGCGGCAGGATCGCCGCCTCGATCGAGTCGATATAGCCCCAGAGGCTGTACCTGGCGGACGTGGGACATGTACTTGGAGAGCGTGCCGACAGTGGGGAGGGTCGTGGATCCGTGTCTGAGGACACGGCGGGCGATGTCCCTGTGGAGGTTTTTACTGTTGGGGTTGTTGATGTCGGCGGCGGCGAGTATGCCTCGTAGCCGATAGAGGCCCTCCTCGGGGTATCGGAACTTGGAGGGGACGTCGGTTCTGCCATACAGGAGAGTCCTGAAGTTCCCCAGAGAGAGTTCGGGGCCTGTTGGAATACGAAGACGGTCGGTGAGCGACGGGTCCGCGCATGTGAGCGAAACAGAGAAAATGGAGAATTTCCCCGTAAGGTGGATATGCCCGGAGAACATCTAAAAGCGAGAACAGAAAAAGCGGGCATACTTACGCACCGAGGCTAAGAACGTTGCCGACGAATTTCTTGAACTTTCGCTTGTCCAGCTTGATGACACAAAGATCCCTAGTGCAGCGATGGGGAGGAACGGCGGCGATCGGAGGAGCCCAATCGACGTAGCCAATGATGCGGTCTTTGGGATTTCGCCACTTCTCCAGCACGGTCGTATAGAAGTCCTTGAGCGTGTCGATGTGAGTACGAGTCCTGGTCAGCTCGCGCTCAATCTTCTCCAGGTCTGCGCCCACTTCTGGGATTCGGGGGTGCCCACTTCTGCCTCTGCCCTCCTCCTCTCATATGACGCGGCCTGCCTATCAAGGTAGCTGACCGTATATGTGATAGACACGATTTTGGCCCGGATGGAGGCGACGTAGTTATCGGAGGCAGTGGATCCCATAACAACGACCTCTTTCTTAGGCCCGGCTATATAGGTATAGTCAGAATTTCACTGCATCGGGAGGATTGAGAAAATGGGAACTCGAACGTACCGATGTACCTATACTCGTAATTGCCCTCGTCGTCGTTGAACAGGACGTGGCGAGCGGTCACTGCATGGAGATCGTTCCCGACCCTGAAGTAGATTTCGAGGGCCCCCTGCATCTTCGTCCTGAGACCGGAAATGGGCAAGCTGAGCGGGGTGGAAACGTTGTCGACAACGTCATTTAGAGTGTTGAGGTCACTGACCGGGCCAAAGAGGGCTGGGACTGGACCATGCAAAAGCCCAGCGACAGACTCGCGGAAGGCAACGTCGACATCGCTGACGTTGTGCTGCTTGAGGATCCCGAGGATCTGAATAGCAGTCTCGTGGGCGAGCTCGGCATGGAGAGTGACTGTGTGAGGGAGGACGCCGATCCAGATGGTGGGAGTCACCGAGGTGTGGTGTAGAGAGTTCCATACTCTACGGGCTCGATGTCTGGAATATCCTCGCACCTGAGATCGTTGCCGTCCTCCTGCAAATCGTCGCCCTCGCTGTCGTCTTCGACCTCCTGGCCGTCGTCCTCGTTGAGCCACGTGAAACGGACGAATTTGACAGAAGAGAGCTTGATGCCTTCACTCTTGAGGAG
>SEOQ01000732.1:0-14426 GCA_004679275.1 Dentipellis fragilis
GATGCCCGAATCGGAGCCAGGCATCGGCATTGGGAAACTTGATTCGGAGAAAATTTCGAGATCTGGCATACGAGAGAATATATCCGCAAGAAGGCGAACAGAGGGCTTTCTTCGTTCTGTCTGCCAACGGAAGAGATCGAAACGGCGTATGCGGGGCCTGGGAACTGGGGTTCCTGTGGAAGACAAATGTGACATTTCTACCACAGTATCGCGTAGACACTGAAGGCTATGGTCACTTTGTGCTGCAACGGCTTCGTACAAAATGGGTGTCGCCAGATCGTGCCAACGTTTGCAAACCAGGACGAGCGACCGTTTGGTAGCGAGAGCAGCCTGTAGCTTCTGCTGCGTCTGGCTCTCAGGGTCAATAGGAGCGCCGGGGGAGGCGAAAGGGTCGTCCACATTGGTATTGAGTGCATAGGGCACGAAGGTAGCGTGCTCGAAAATGAGCAACCATATTTCGGGCGGCGTGTGGCGTACGCCGCTAGAGGACCCGGCAGACATTGGCATCCGTAGCTTTCTCTATGCTGTTCACATGTGTTATAAGAGATGAGATAGGTGGAAAATGTGTAACATACGTGCCTCTGTGGTCGTGGTATGTAGATGGCAGTTGAAGTTGGGGTCCCGCTGTCCGAGGCTCCGCCTGTGGACTTGGAGGCGATCCTCGGAGCCACCCATCGTCGCGTGCCAGTGGCGCTGCGCTGAGCGTCTAAGGCTACAGTCCTCTTAGACTCTACGCTACCTTCGAGCTCTTCTCATCTCTATGGATTATTTCTCTTCGCTCCGACACTGTCTTGCGGCTTAGAAAGAAGACAGTCAACAACAAAGTATCAATCCCGTGAAGAGCCCGAAGAATCAAGCATTCGAGGAAAGGTGTAGAGCAAAAAGCGTATGTCCTTTATGCGGACCGTCTATCCTCCAGTTACTCTCGCTTTCCCATATCAATCACTTCAGGCTTGCTTACGAGCGGCTCATCCACTCCCCGAGATTAAACTGATACATATGCATAGTTCAGGTCATAGAATCTTGCGTCATCATTTTCGACGTTGCCTCCATAGGTCTCGCTGTCATCTCCGAGTGTATCTTCACTATCCCCATAACCATCTCAACTCCCACGCCTTTATACGCATCCCAGAGTGACGAGCCCCACTTGCGCTCCGGCGTTTAATGGGGTCAGGACGTTGCGGCGAAACCGCGCGCCGCGGGGCCCCATTCCTGCTGGTGGCAAGTGAGGCCCGTAATGCCTCGCTTTCTCCTTCCACGTCTTCTTGCGTCTTGAATTGCTTGGTATCTGACTCTGAGAGCCTTCCTAGGACCGAGCTGCCTGTGTTCTTAGCGAGACCTGGCTCGTGCGCGACAGTCCACGCTGTGCGTTCTGAGTTTCCTCTGCCTACGCCACCACATGACAGTGCTGGATTGACGGGTTTCCTTTGGCCACTTTTCTGCGCGGGCTCCTGCCTCGGATGAACCTGCTCGGCGGTCAGATGCCCAACTGTAGATGTTGAGTAGCGTTTGTTGGGCTGGACTAGCTTCCGACTGCGCACTCCAACATCCTGCGAATCTGCATCCCTCGAGCGTTGAATCCGTGCGGACCTTCGCAGGTTGTGAAGAGCAGTTCTCCCAGTCTGCTTCTGTGACACCCGTGTATCGGACATTGGACCTCCGTTGAGATTGCTATGGTCGTAGGGGACGCTGTTGATGGGAGCGACGCTGATGGTCTGTTATCGCGGACTGGCGTAGTGGAACTGGGAAGGACGAACTGGCGCTGGGGATGAACTTTTATAGATCTCGTCGCGAGAGCAAGAGGCGCATCAGATCCGTATGTCCCGAAGTGCCTCTATTGTGCCTCTTTCGTATAGTTGATCACCACAATAACGGCAGTTCTCGTCGTCGCTTTACTTACGACAGGTTACGATGGACAACGTGCGACAAAGTGCCTCTTACATACAATCACATGTACCACAAGACTTTCCCAATTGTACTGTCGCCGGCTTCGCGTTATGATGTGGATGCGCTTTCTCCGAGGCTGGTCGGTCGGACGTTGAGGGAGCTCGGCTAGTAAGGTCCTACCAGTACCGCACGAGGCCCGACCTTCGCCGCGGTGGCCCTTACACCATGTTTGAGTTCGCCATGTTCGTCAACACCACCCCAGCCAGTGAAGGTATATATGTCTTTGATTTTCTCTGTCATGTCGTATTCTGACTATATATTCGAAAAGAAACCCACCATGCCGAAAGCGCCGCCAGAAATATGGTTCACAATCTTTGAACACGCTACCTTCGTTCCACACGCCTTCGACGTCAACTCAGGCGACCCGTTTGATATCGCTGGGGCACCCCTTCCTCACGATGGAACAATTCAGAAGAACCTCATTGCCTCGCTTTCCACTAAACGGTCCCTGGTACTCGTTTGCAAGTCTTGGCATGAGCTTGCGATGCCTCTGTTATACCAAGCTGTAGCAGCCGGAAGTAACAGCAGCCTACAATCTCTACGCAACACTCTTGCTCGTTTCGCTTCCGCAGACCCTTCGATCCGCAGGCCACGAGTACACCGCTTGGATCTCTTCCGCTGGTCGCCATTCGTGCTGTCGTCGAAACAAGCTTCGGCCAACCTCATCTCCATCTTCCCATATTTATACGACCTCAAGATCATCTGCAGTCATAGCTTCCCTGCCGAACTGGCCGATCTAAGCTCATACTCGAGTACATCCAAGCTTTGGTCGTTAACTGTGGGCACACTTTACGAAAGTGCAGCTTGCATTCACCATTCATCTCGCGGGACGACTGCGTTGCGCTCTTAACCCGGTGCCCTCGCCTCGCCTATTTATATCTTCTCCGGAGCTCCTGCCCCAGGAAACATAGTTATTCTCTCCAAGGCATACCGAAACAGACTAGTCTGACTTTCCTGTCGCTCGACTTGCCACTTTCGCAGCATCAGGAGCCACTTCATCCCATCCCGTCGCTTCAGCACGTCCACATTCTCCTACAAAACCCGCCCTACCTCGGAGTGGAAGACTTTCTTAGCGTATAAGGCCTCATCTCAGGACTATACAGCTTAATATGCGGGGGTTCGGCTCCCAGGAGAATGTACAGGCCTATTTGAATTTCTTCGCGCAGTACTGCCCGAAGCTCGTCCATCTCATATTCATATACGAATCCTGGGGCCAACTATACCCACCGGTATCCTTTCCTCCGACAGTCACCCATCTCGGTGTATTCACCACCAGCGAAGGCGCTTCCAAAGCCGAGTATGTGAAGCACCTCCGAAACCTCCTCGAAAATCAGCGGACAGTATTAGGAGGCTGAATCCCTCGACCGACGACGGACTTGAGCGTTTGCGCAGAAATGCGGAACCTCGAGTTCGACCGACGTCCTTATCTGCTCGGTGTCGTGTCGAGGATGCCGACGGAAGTGATCTGTTATCTTTCTGACAGAGCAGCTGCCAGCCCTTTCGGACTCGCTCGCAGGTTGACGAACAAGGATATGCTGAAAGAATGGTGCGCGGCGAGGAGAGATAGATGTCGGTATATATAGGTAATGGAGAGTCTGTTGGAGTCCTCGACTCGAGCGTTGTGAGGCGACAGAAGGAGTCGCCCCGCCTGGTGTGCAAGGGAGGATACGATCACGGATCAAATACTGTATATGTTTCCCTAAGGGGGCAGTGAAGGAAGTCGTTTCTAGATTTTTTTATTCGTTTCTTTTTGAGCGTCAAAATCACAAAGTGTTGAACACATCACAGGGGTATAACGAACCGGTATACAATGAGAAGGTGCATCCTCGTAACAGAACCAACGGAACCCTTCAGCGATCCGATTCGTGATTCCGCTCCACATACATCGAGTGCTTGTAGCTGAGGCGAGAACTACGAGTCCTGATTGTACGACACCATCGACTGATGCTTCGTCTTCCGATGGTGTAGCAGTCTATCTTCTCGCCGGTATGTCCTACTGCATGTCGTGCACGTAAATCCTCGCGGCAGGTGTGTCCTCTGATGGCGACGCAGGTTATATATTCGGACCTGCTGGTCGCAAGTCGGGCACCTCTTGAATATCTTGCCCTGCGCGTCTGTGTACGTCTCTTCTTCGTCATCCCCGCAATCGTCCTGCATATGACGAGCGTCTCCAGTGAGGAGTGGTCGCTGCTCCGACACGCTTCCTGTTTCTGGGCTATCAACGAAAGGACAAACTTTGATTGCCCCGCTCCCGTGGATCGTGACTTCGGTTGGGTCCTCCGCAAACTCTGGTGTTTCTCCTATTTGGTGTAGAAGGTCGCGGAAGCTAGGAAGGACAACGACGGTCCGGTCCCCCGCAGACACCTCCGGTCCTGGAAGCAGAGTGCCACCGCTAACCCCAACACTGCAAGCACCGGTAACAGCTGTCGTCGACTGGAGCTTGCCTGGTCTTGTTACGGAGTCAGATCTGCTTCGCGGTGAAGATGAACCAGACGGGCACGATAACCTTTTCGGCGCGGAGGATACGACTCGCCAGATAATGTACGACATTACTGATGTTGGTTGATTGGGTATATATGAGGATGATGGTTGGTGCGTTGGTAGTACAAGGTCTTCCTAATAGCGGTAATGACAACGGAAGGCGAGCAAGCGTTCAGAGGAGGGGTGGCTCTTGGATGAGAATGGGATATGCGGATGCAGCGGCGGCAGCACTTCGATCGGGCTTTTATGATGTATTCGTTTTTGCGTTGAACCGCAGCATGTGCTCGAACCTGATCAAAGCACACGGGCGACTTCTTTGGTTACTGATCGCCCCGCCTGATGCACTCGAGGATACGCAGTCATCACCACACCGCTGGCCTGGCCGCCGGCGGTAATTGTTGAACGGATGGTCTAATCTATGATGATCACGAACTGAGACTTCTGTTCTGAAAATGGACATGTCATCAGGGATTGCGATACCTTAAGATCCGGAGCTCATATCATTCTTCCCTGATTGTACTGCCATGCATATCCAAAACCCATGGTCTTAGCCACCAGACGCTACACGTGTGCCGTCAGGCACTAGTGGCGCGACATGTCTTGTTCTAAACAAAGCACGAGTCAGGAAGGGAGAATAACCGGAAAGCGATCGAGTACCTACATGTGGAGCTCGAGGGACATTGCTAATTATAATAATGCAGGATTTACATGAGATCTCCGGACGTTGATGCATTATTGAGATGAAAAATACTGGTGAGGACATATTGAAGCCTACAGAGCTGCAGCAGAGAAATAAAACACGCGCGCTGATCTATAGTCTGTCCGCTAGGGAGCAAGGAGATCGAGGAGGTGCTGCCGCGGTGAGTCCGGAGGCCGCCTCGTGATTCGTTCGAACGACAAGGCAGGGTTGACAGTGAGGAAATCAAGGAAGGCACCCAAAGGAGATGCAGTTATCATCACCCAAGAGCATTCAAGGAGTCGCTTGCACATGCACCGGAGAATGCCAAGCAAGTGAAGGCCGTAGGGGATGAGTAGTCGAGTTTGCCTTCAAGCAAATCCTCCACGTTGCTTGAGAGCATATTGCTGATCGTCGGGAACGTCTGACAGCTGGACAGACCCTTCAGCGTTCCGGATGATCCGCCACGTCGTGTCTTCATTATCAGAGTGAGATTTGTAGTGCACGTACTCGACGTGCGGGAGTTTAGGAAGAAACCTCTCTGAAACGATGTTCTTGATGCGTCTCTGGAGGCGATCACAAACATGTAGATGGAGGCGGAAAGAAGTTATAGGGAGTTCTTCCATGCCGAACGGCAGCAAGTCTCCAAGTTCCTTCAATACCGTGTATAAGACAAGCGTGCTATAGTCTGAAGAAAGGAAAACGAACCTTGTCTTCGAAGTGTTTATTGAAAGACGGAGACTGCCACTCGTAGAAGTATATCCCAAGATGACCAAGCTGGGGTGCAGCGATCTTGAGCATGTCGAAAAAAGAAGGCGGCATGGGAACTACAAGCGCAAGCGAGAACGCATTCGGGGATGTCCATCTAAGAACTTCTTCCAGGCGCGGAATTTCTATGGCACTTCCCCAAGGCATATTTTCTCGCCCTTTACGCCAGGGAACACTGGCCGCAGACAGGTCGAGACGGTCAAGATGTCCCGTGTGCTCCCAGTCCACAAGTTCGTCCAATGCATCTAGTGAGTTGGATTCCACTAAGGCGAGCGAAGGCCATATACATGGCCGTCTATCGCGGAGCGAATGCCGTCTCTGATTGTACACGCGCAAAGACCGGACTTGCGGGAAGGCATGGACCAGCGTTGAAGGGGCCAGGACGGATATTCCTTTCAGTTCCAGGGTATGGACGTGCGGCCAAATATCACCGTTGTTGATAACTAGATGGACAGAGACTGATGCGAAGTGTACCGTTGGTGGGGCCCATAGGTTCAGACGAACCTCTTCCAGCGTGGCTTGGAATGGACGTAGAAAATCGGTGATATTCGTCAACCGCTCGTCAATTTCAAGTTCGATGCTGCGAAGGCATTTGGTTCGGAGGCGAGAAAGATAATGACAGTTGGTCGTAGTCATGAGGCCGAGGGCCATGGTGGACAATTGGTGGAGGCATGTGAGGGGTTCAATAATCTCTGGAGTGCAGAACCCGGGCTGTTCCAGGAGCCGAATATCCACAGAACGGAGATTGATGGCAAGACGAAGAAACTCCGATAGGAAAGGCACAAGCGAAGTTGGGCGTGTTGGAGGATAGGGGAGTATGCACCAGTAGGATACGAGTAACCTGCGAACGAAACGCATGCGGTCCTTGTTTACTGCCAGCGAGCGACAACACCTCAAAGCCAGATCGCAATCTGTGAAAACTAAAGTCGACCATGTAAGAGGCAATAACGCCTCGTATGCCGAACGATGCGTCACGGACAAGCGAAATATGTCGCGGTTTTCAAGAAAAATTATCATGTAGCAGAGGATGTCGAGGTTGAGAGCACGATGCATGATGGCTGTGGTCGCTAGAAGCCGAAGTTGTCGAAGGCGGTGTATGCAAGCTCCATATACACCTGAAAGGTATACACTAGTACTGTTAATTTTCCCATTCTTTGAGTATGATGTTACTGACTTAGAAGGTCTAGCGATCCGTACTCACTAAGCTGGTGCTGGTGAGTTGTAGAAGCTCGGGCGCTAGTTTGGGCAAGGGTATCGCCGATGGACAATGTTTGGGACCCCGGGCCACCCCTGCTCTCGAGAAGGATGAACAAGCTCGATAACGCGTACGGAAGCAAATAACCATAGTCAATAACGCTGAAAATGCTACAGTATGCTAAGACATGGTAGCTTTTTTTCGGGAGAATCGATTGGATTCGCGGCTAGCGTGGCCACAGATACAAGGAACTACATAACGTTCAAGTTGACCGAGAGCTCCATGGACGTGGGCCTTTCATTCAGATTAAACAATATCCGCCGGTTCATTCCTGTATTCGATTTCTGAGCACCCAGTTGGAGAAGAGACCGGTGGGGCACTGGCATGCGGCCAAGTTTCAGACTAGTCGAAAATCAGCCAAAATCAAAATAATATCCGGACACGCTCGTCTCTATCTCCACCGACAGATGTCCCACTCACTTCACTATGCTGGTGAGAGTTGCGACGCTGTCTGCAGCATTCCAAGTCTCTCTGGTGTTATGCTTCCCCTTGGATCCTGCTGCACCGAGTCAGACTTCGTGGACAGACCAGAGCTCGACTTCTACTACCAACAGCGGAGAGCCATCTGGCGCCAGCGGTCCCCCCCTTCCTTCTATTGTCGACGGCCCAATACTCTTCCCAATACCCAGTTCGACGTCCGACGCTGCCAGTTCCACTTTTGCGGCCTCGTCATCGGCAGAAAGCTCGGTTGTCAGTTCTTCCTTGTCGACGATCCCAACAACGACCCCAGAGACCACCAGAACAACGCTCACGGGCACTAGCGAGTCTCCCACAGATACAACCGCAGACAGTGTCCCGCCCTCCACGGTGACCGATGGCCCGTCTGAAGGACTGACCCCAACGCCCAGGCGCGAGATCGAAAACCTCTTGGGCTGCACCGCCGCGCATGACTGACCTCAGCGACTGGAAAGTGACGAAGTTCGCGTCTGGAGAACAGAATCTGAAGATTGTCAACGGGATCCCCGCGAGTGCCAGGAACGATGTGCAGCCTACTTCATCCGCAAGCGAAGACTACTACACCATGGCGTCGTCCCCAGCGCTGTTGCAGCTCTTCTATCCTAACGGATCCATCAACCCTGCCGGCAGGCCGCAGGGTGGTTCCGACTTCTATGCATCTCCAATCGACGTGAGCAATGCGTTCAGTGTAACGCTGCAATACGACGTGTTCTTTCCCGCCGACTTCGACTGGGTTCTGGGCGGGAAGCTGCCGGGGCTCTATGGAGGCCACGACGGGTGTTCTGGAGGCGATGACGCTTTCAATTGCTTTAGCACGCGTTTGATGTGGCGACAGAATGGGGCCGGGGAGATGTACCTGGTGCGTCCATAATTCTCACTCAGCCCGACTGCTCGCTAACACATTTGCAGTACGCACCCAAGAACAAGCAGACCAAATCAACATGCTCTCTTCCTCCGCAAAGCGTATGCGAGTCATCGTACGGACTCTCGCTCGCTCGCGGTTCCTTTCATTTCAAGCCTGGCGCATGGACACACGTGAAGCAAACTATCACCCTGAATACGCCAGGTCAGCAGGATGGCGGACTCTATCTCGAGGTCAATGGCAAGCCGGTGATCAACCAAAAAGATGTATACTACCGAGGAAGCAGTACGCCTCCACCCAGCAGCAATACGCCAACCACTGGCATCCCGGTCGACGATGACCCGACGAGTCCAGACGACGGGGACTTGCTTTCTCCCGTCCTTGGAGGCCTGCTTGGAAACGCGACTATCTTCGATATAGGTCAGTCGGAAGGCCTGTTGTCAGTTGGAGAAGTGGATGAAGATTACGTGGGAAGCGCGTCAACTTCCGTGACCAGTTCTGAGCCAGCTTCGCAGCCAACCCCTGCCACGGCTACGGTTACGGACACGAGGACAGTGACTTCGGTGACGGTCACCCAGTTGGACATCATAGAGCCAACTGGCATCGTTGACGGAGTCCTCGTGCCCTCTGAACCTGAGGGTGTAACCGCAGAGGGTCAAAACTACGCCAAGGCGTCATCGCCAGAGATTATCGGATTCTCAGGTATCTTCTTCAGGTACGTGGTTGCGTATCGTTCTATAGCCAAGGGTACCTGACTTATATCATTTCTTAGTACATTCTTTGGAGGTCATGATCCACAGTACGCAACGCCGAAAGACCAGTACACCTGGTTCAAAGGGTTTACCTTGAAGATCAACAAATCAAACTAAAAGCTAGGAGTCCTTGGAAGAAGTTCATGAGGCGATTGGGAGTGGTGTTGATATGATCGAGTGCTACAGGAACAAGTTTGCGTTACACTGCTGTCTCCCGCTTCCAAAATACGTCTTTCCCTTGCGATTATACTTGATATGACCCTTCCTAAGACTCCTGACGATATCGCTTCATTGCAATATACGCGTGGTTCAGCGATAGATTAACTCACCTCAGCATTCCTAAGCTCTCCTCTCGACGCTAGATACGCGGCACCAGAGTCGGCCCAAACTTGATATCTCTTCACCTTGAGCTCGTCGTCGAAATCCACGGTGGTGGTGAAAGTCTCTTGCCATGACTGTCCAGTGCTCTTCCATGTCCACGTCGCCTTCCCTTTCGCCGACACTTTGCGCACCACAGGATCCACGACATGTTCGTAGTATCCCATGTCCTTCCACGTTAAGATAGTTCCGATAGTGTTGAAGTACTCGGCAACCCCATCCGCTCCGACGTACGGTCGTCCGAGAAACGGCGCAAGCACGGTCAACCCGTACTCGATCACCTCTGGGGATTGAGATTTCGAGAAATGGGCGACGATATTGGCCATGTCTCCGCCACTGGCGAGAGCACCGACGAATGAGTTGAAAGCGTCGATGAGCTCGGTTCGGCTTGGTGTCGTCATGATAAGCGTACGGTTACTTCTGAGAGATGTGAGAAATTTGAGCACTTCGTGAATGTACTAATAATGTGAGGCATACGTACGTTATATATACAAATGAGTGTAGCGGCCGAAGTGTTTGAATGCGACTTGAAGCCTAGGAAGTTCAAGTTTAAGTTACTAGAAGTTAGTGAAGGTCACCTGGGCGCCTATTGGCTATGCGGTCATAACTCCTAACCTTTCCTCGGGGTCATCTCAGGCTACAGCCACGTATCGCCCTCATTCCATACACGCTCAACAGAATCAACACGCTCTTTCTACAGCCTCTAAGAGTCCCCAAGGTCACTGGCATCGCCTTTGTATAGAAGCGGGATCCCTATCCCTTGTTTTTTACAAGAAAACGCGGTCAATTGAACTGTGCAACTCGCGCTGATGGCGTCAGGACCTTCGAAACTGCGCGTTGCTTTCATACACCCTGATCTGGGCATTGGTTGGTTGAAGGATATCTTGTTTATGCGTGAAGAGCAGGACTGAATAATTCTCGGTTTAGGTGGTGCTGAACGTCTGGTTGTTGACGCAGCACTGGGACTTCAGAAGCTTGGTCATGACGTAGTCATTTACACTTCATACCATGACCCAGGACATTGCTTCGATGAGACACGCGACGGTGAGTAACCTGTATGTTTTATTGTTCTCGGTACTCATTCTCGTCGAAGGTACGCTGAAAGTCCGCCATATCGTATCACCATTCCCCCGCTCGTTGAAAGGCAAATTCCATTCCGCACTTGCACACGCCCGCCAGCTGCACCTCACCAACTACCTCATCCAGCATGAGGGTTCCTCATATGACATCTATTTCGTCGATATCCTGTCGACATGTGTCCCTATACTCCGACTCTTCACAGGAGTGCGGGTTGCATTTTACTGCCATTTTCCCGATAAACTTCTTGCGAATGGAGCGTACGTCGAAGGCAAGATGAAGAAGGGCGGTCTTCTGAAGCAATTATATCGACTCCCCATGGACTGGTTAGAAGAGAAGACTACAGGTGAGACACCCTGAAACTCGTAACAACGCTGAAGCTGAAGCCATTTCGTGAAGGGAGCGCTGATATCATCTTCGCGAATTCCAAGTTCACATCTCGAGTTTTTAAGTTACACCTTCCTTCCATAATCCAAACACCACGCGTGGTATATCCAGGCATCAACCTTGCCGCATACGAACCTCAGGCAGGACGCACAGGCGATCCGGACGTTGCTCAAGTCACATCGTGAGTAGAGAATCCTGAATCCTGCGTGTCTTCTGACTCCCCAGACAGGGATCGACCAACATTTGTCTCAATCAACCGCTTCGAAGCGAAGAAAAATGCCATGTTGGCAGTAGAAGCATTCTCTGCGCTGCGGGCAAGACTCGCGAGCAAAGGACGTTCGGATGTCCTCAAAACGCTCGTCTTGTGATTGCAGGTGCGCCCGGCATATGCTATGAAAGCTCTCCATCTCACCTTTGGAACAGGCGGCTACGATCCGCGCGTCGAAGACAACATCATGACACTCGCAGGCCTGATAGATCGCGCAAAGTCCAGTTCTCTGACGTTCGACGTCATCAAACCGCCAGGCTCAAGCACCAACATCCCTCCGTTCGTCACAACACCAGAAAACCCAGACATTGTGTTCCTCCTCAACTTCACCACGCCACAGCGTGCCACACTTCTCTCTGCCCCTTCCACTGTCGCTCTGCTATACACTCCCACCAACGAACACTTCGGTATAGGCCCGGTGGAGGCCATGGTCTGTGGTCTACCCGTACTTGCATGCGACAGCGGCGGCCCAACGGAAAGTGTACTTGACGCACCTGCGAAGGAGAGAACAGGTTGGCTCAGGAGTCCAGACCCGGAGGTCTGGGCCGTTGCCCTCGAAGAGATCATCAGCATGTCTCCCGAAGAAAGGAGCCAGCTCGGAAAACGCTCACAGACCCGGCCGGGACGGAATTTCGGAATGGAGGCAATGGCGAAGGCGCTGGAGCATTCTCTGACGGAAGTAGTTGCGCTGGGCAGAGTGCCTACGCCTACTTGGGTCTACGGTCTCATCGCTGCTATCATGTTGCTCATAGCTTACATCGTGGCTCTCATATTCCAATGAACATCATGGAACCGATTGTCGCACCACGCTCGTTTGTACTTCCAGCTAAATTATCGTACATGAATGGACTACATAGAATTACATTTCGAACAGGCCTGCAGGCAGCAACTCATCCCCTCGATGATCCTCGACGCGGAATATGCACCGGCGAATATGCTCAGCACCTACATCCCTCCCTTCGGCAAGTTGTCGCCGAAAGTCTGTTACCAGTTCACGATCTAGAAAACGAAATGCCTTCAGCATCGGCACATCCTCGCGCGTGAGCTCCGCAAGCGAGGCGAAGAAACGGCTCCAGTAGCAGTCCAATGCCCACGCACAGGGCGTCCAGAGCCCGATATACGTGAGGGTCGGTGGCAGTCTCTTCACGTGCGGGAAGAACCACAAGGTCGGGGCGATGAAGACTAGGTGAGCCAGCCGAGTACAGAATTGGTCCAACTGGTCGACACAGCTCTGCATCTCCTCGAGCTTCGTGAGTGCGTTCGTGAAGTCGGCTTCTAGGAATACAGTTTGCAGGTGCCGGCCTTGCGCTGATAGGAACACTTCCCTACATCTAGCGGCCTTCTGCACCTGGTTCGGCGGACTCCCGACGGGGATGTGGATCATCTTGAGCGTGGGGTTGGGTTCAACGGGCTCATCCTTGTAGACCTTCCACAAGGCGTTGAGAGTGAAGAACTTGATTCCTGGCTTCATGACGAGGCGTCGGGGGGAGACGACGGCATAAAGGAGCTCCTTGCCCGTGACGATGAAAGTGTGAAGATGCGGACACCTAGACATGAAATCGCGGGCATCGACCGCGTTGGGCTGCAACCCGTCGAGATGCACCTTCTCGAGCGTCCAGATGCAGTTGATGGCATTCACGCAGCGCAGAGGGAGCTCCTGGATCTCGGTTGTATTGAGGCATCGCCATTGGATGGTCAGAATCTTCACCCGAATTGCCCAGCTGAATATGTCGGCCAGTTGATCCAGCTCCTCTTCCACTGGATCCTGGTCTGCACCCGCGCATCCGTACTCCGCGTATATGGTCAGGCGGCGGATCGTTTGGGAAAGAGTAACGTGAATGTGCTGGCGGGCGGCGCATTGGTCCTGCAGGAGGATGCGATGGAGTGCTGCCAGCTGTTTGCCACGCTTGACTGTGACCACTTCGTACAGCGAACCAGCAAGGAGCTTGTACCAGCCTTTGGAAAGGACCAGCAGTCTGTGTTTGAAAGCGAATGCGCCGTTCATGTCGGCGATCTTGTGATTGTAGAGCGGAACAAGGCCGTGGTCTGGCGTTGTGAAATGGTCCTTGACCTCGCTGTCCAGTTCGTCGGGGAAGGAGGTCGCATACTTGAAGATGCGTTCGATAACTTCCACGGGGAGGGTTTTGGGAAGACCCATGCCCGGAGGTGACGAGGCTACAAGGGCATGAGTTCCGATGTTGTTTGAGGCAGTTACGACGCTCATTTTGTGCAACTAGAGAGCTGGAATTTACCCTTCGACGTTTGGGGCTAGTTTCGGGCGCTTTGATGAAGGGTGAATAAGTAAAAAACGGAGACGGGGAGAGGGGAGCTTACTTTGGATGTTGGTTGTGGGTCGGGCTGCACGACTATCAAAGTGGGGACAGAACGCACGGATTTATAGCGATGCATTGGACAATTGAACCACCGCGTCCACAACGCAAATTCAACCGGCCACAATGACATTGTAGACAATGGCTCGGCAGAATGGCAGCCGGCGGCTGCGCAGCAAGGAGGTCAACATGTACAGTTGAACTTGTCGAAAGGTCGGCGCCCTGCCAGTGGTAGGATGAGTTGTACTACCTCACGGTCTTGGTCACAAACGTTACAGCGTCAGAGAAGAGGGCCCTGAAGTCAACAGTAACAATCAACTCGCCAAGCCCTCCCGGATCTCTGCAAACCGTCGTGAACCTCAGTTTCGTATGGCAAGGATCGATAACCTTCGTGATCTGACTGACCTCTTGATAGCACAGCGTGGCGTTCGGAGTCCTCGGACAGGATCAGCGATCACCAAGCTGCATATTCAATCGCAGGATACACTGCAAGGAGACGTATCGCGTGAATTAGGCGATATCAGTGATTTGCGAAAATAGGGAATCCGTATCTGACTTGCTGCCAAATTGGATTTGTGAAAATCGAAGGTTGGGCCGATCTGTGAAAATCAACGTGCGACAAGCTTGGCGACAAGTCATAAATTGTTAAATCCTGCCATATTCGTCAAACTGGCAGATTATATTCCGCATGGTGAGAGTTCTGAGGTAAATCACCTTATGTCATGCTCGGCTTCCTTCGACGCGGCCTCCCAAATTGCTCCTCGCGCCGATGACTGAAGTCGAGGACAG
>SEOQ01000733.1:0-14414 GCA_004679275.1 Dentipellis fragilis
TGATATTAATGCTCTTCTTTCTGCTAATGATATTATCGTAATATATAATGAGACACTGAGAGGAAAAGAAAACAATAATTCATGGAGGGAAACCGGTGTCGAGGGTCTACAAGGCAAAAGCGCAAGGGACAATGGTCGATGTGGCTATGACGCGTGGGTGATTTCGGCCTGGCGCGTCTCGTCACCACCACGCCCTGCACGCCCGCCGCGCCCGGCCCYGCACGCACGAGCGCGCGCAGCTCCTCCGCGTTCACGAACGCCGTCTCGAGCACGGGCACCGAGACGGGCGTGAAGCCGGCGCGCGAGAGGGCGGATTCGTACCGGTCTGRRGGTGTCGGGGCGCGGAGGAGGAGGACGGGGGCCATGGAGGGTSGTGGGTTGACTTGGATTCGCGAGAGCAAGCGTGAAGGCGGGAAGTTGGACTGGTGTGAATCTCGACGCGCTGCCGGGCCGACCGGCGCGATCGGTTCCCGTATGACGGCCCTCACACAAAGTTCATCCGAAGAACTTTGTTCGATGATTCTCACCGAATGGAACTTCACTTGGGGCAGGCAGATACTAGTAAGTAGCAGTGTGCGGGATACTAAGTGTCAGTCGTATCACAGTTTTATCATCTTATCGCGGTTTATTTAAACATCTAATATTAAACATGATCGAAGAAGAGTCTTAGTCCCGTCGCGCTATATACTAATCCTCCTCCAGCCACTCCGCTTCTTCGTCAGATGCTTGGCCAGTCTCGTCCCAGAAAGTATCAGGGACTTCACTTCTTATCCTCCTGACCATCGCTCGACCAGGACCTGCGGACGCGAGCTCCGGCCTCCGATGCCTCGACCGAACGCCTCCCAAGTAAGAATATCATTAGCTATGACACTAATGCGTGCCGTCGAAGGGCGAATGGCATAAGAAGTATTTCAATGAAGAGGGGAAAGAGGTGGTGGTACGTCATAGTCAGAATCGTCGTCTTGCTCGCGAAATCGTACATGATCCCAAACGACCTGAGTAAGGTCGCGTTTAATGATTTCAGATGCCTCTCGTTGGAGAACGCAATTGGTGAGGGTGATTTGTTGCAAGGGAAAGGAACTTCCGCGTGACTTCAGCCATCCCGGTAGCCAGGAAGAGTGCCTCGGCTTGAAGTTGACTCTCGACAGTGTGAGAGACGTGAGAGACGGGAAGAGAACTCGCGGATGCTCTTCCATCGACCCGGCGACATCTGGCGAGAAACCCTCCCAGAAACTGGCAGTGCAGGCCAAACTAATCTCCACATGTCGCAGCTCCTCGCATCTGCCAAACAAACTGAAATAGTCCTCAGCGATCCACGGATCACCATCTTCGAATCCTATTTTGAGTTTGTCGATGTGTCCCAAGGGAAGTAGGTTGCACATTGCCTTGAGCTCTGCGAGATCCTCGTCGAAGTTCATCCCATAGAGTTCAAGTTCGTACGTGGGTCCACCCCCAGAGGATGGAGACTGGAGATTCGGGTGTCCCGCGTCGGACTCCGCGAGAGTGCTCCCACCCGATGCTAAAACCCATCGAATATCCGATAGTCAACGCGCAGATGGAAGGCAAAGCACGAATTCGGGAGGTAACCCATGGGATAATGCGCTCGGCAATGCCTGTATACTGATCATCATTGAAATCAAGGAATATTTTATGGTTTGTATTCGAAGGTACGTTGAGTCGGTCGAGGTAGAAAATGCCTTTCAAGAGCTCGTCCCTCAATTCGAGCGTCCGCAGGTTGGGGAAATGGACGACCAGATCATACGTGTTTCGAGGTGTTGCGTCGGGGGGGTAGAGGTGGGAGGACAAATCGTAGGATCAGAGTCTCCAGTAAAGGCATTCTTTCGAGAGCAGAAAGAAATTGGCGGAGGTCTTGTGGCTCGGCAAACTGGGATGGGTCGGGGAAATCTGTCTGAAGCTGTCGTACTTCCAGGTACGTTAGGGTTCCGAAAGCCAGAGAAGACCACGAGAAGTTGAATCGTGATATTGAAAGATGACGAAGCCGCGGTGCAGCAGCATTGAAGAGAGTCGTGGGTAATGAGGGAATTTGCCGGTCACGCAAGAAGTGTACAGTTGACGCGCTGTTCGTCAGCCAGACATTCTCCAAGACCGGAGCTGCACCGCAAAGACACATAGGGAGCGATATTTTATCCTTGACCTTTCCCATGATCTTAAGGTCCGCATGCGGGCTAGGTGTTGTGTGATGATGCCAGGGACATCGACCAAAAAGGTTTTCGGAGGAAAGTAGGACGTGTAGCATGCGAAAGAAATCGAAGTCATCTTCGAGCGATGTAAGAACTCTTCCGTCCATCTAGGGCCAAAATCGACCAACACGTTGGACCATAAACGGGCGTCATTGAGCGCTGCGGACCTCCATTGTCGACAAACATGGGTAATATGAAGCCATCCAAAGTCGTGCTCTGTGTTAACACAGACCCGCTCCTGCACAATTCGAGGCGTGTCGAATACCTGAATGAAGCCAAATATGTGCGAGAGGATCTCCGAGGGAAGCCTATTGACGTGAGTCACGGCATTGTAGCGGGTGCGGAGGGAGCACTGAAGCAGCACAACTGCGTCTATCTCGAGATCCAGAGTCCTGCGAGCTTGCGACATGTATTCTGTACACGTGCGACAAGATGTATTCCGAGTTGGCAGATGCACGAATCGCTGTTCCTCGGCATTGCGCCAATATTCTGATGCACTAAAATTTACGAAAACAATAATTAGTGAAGCTGGTAGACAGCAACATGAATACTGCATCTCGCACCTTATTTCATTGGCCATGATAGACATAGAAGTATGCGAGACTAGCCTTCGTGATCCGCTCCCGCTCGGACAACTTGAACGTGAGGGTAGGTGCCACCCAGCCGCCAGCGCGGTCCGGGTGTCATCGCTTTCGCCGTGTGGCCGGGCCGCCGACATATTACCACGAGTGAGCGCTTGTGATCCGAGTCCCGCCGGCCCGGTCAAAACCTGGCAACCCAACCTCTCTCAAACCCACCACACAACCCACCATAGAACAAAATTAACATTCTAATTGGATATGGAAAGTGTGAGTTTTCGTTCAAAAACCAACTTGAAATGGTTAGATGTTTCCCGTACTTGACTATCCGAAGACAAGCACAACCTTGATGCTATCGGATTTTAGGATCGTCTTATTTATGTAGTATTCAAACACATCTGACAGTCTGAATTGAATTCATGCCCAAGGATTTACGTACGTGAAGAGTTCCATAATAACCGGACTTCCTGAACCGACGACCGGAATATCAAGTCTGACCAGAAGCCCGTTTTCAAATACAACGGTATGTATCCCTCATTGCGTCCATCCTATCGTGAGTCCCCCCTCTTCATCAGGCGATGCATCCACCTGTTCCTGTATTTCATCATGGGGTTGTAGTCATGGAAGCGGTGCCCGTGGAGTCTCCTCAGCATCCCCCTCCAGCAGTACAAGGACTATCTCACGAAGGTTCGGCGCAGTCCCCTCCCAGACACGACGCACAGGTGCCCGTACTGCATGACCCATCTCCACCCGCTGCCAGTGAGAGTGCTGCGCCAGCATCTCAGACGCCGGAGACGGTCAACTCTGCAGCGACGACGGCCCTGCAATCGTCCCCTGAGGTGATGTCTTCTCATCTTTCCGTTCTCGATTCTCGCTCATTTATCCATGTGGCGCGTTTTCATCTAGACTGTGAGTGATGCAAGGTATTTAAATAGTTGAAGCTCACATATTTGCAGACTGTTTCTCCCACATCGTCTTCGGAATCGAAACCCGCCTCGCTTTCGCCCTCGAGTTCACTCCCCACTACCACCAGCTCTCCGACCTCCACAGTTTCGCCTTTCACATCCAACACTCAACCTTCCATCTCCCCAACAACCTCAGCACAAGCCTCCGAAGCCTCGTCCACCGCCTCCATCCGCGGCTCCGCGGCTCCACATAACATCAGCTTCTACCTCGGCATCGCGCTCGCCGCCATCGCCGGCCTCTCCTTCCTCATCGCCATCCTCGCCTGGTGGCTCCGCATCCGGCGCCCACGCACGCGGCACCGGCAGCCACTGTACTTCCCTTTTCCCGAGCACCCGCCCAAAAAACCGCCGTCCGTCATGACAGAGACCGACAAACGCGTCCCCAAGCTGCCCAACACGCGCCGCCTGCTCCAGGCGCCGCTCGATCCGCAGGCCACGCCTCGTCCGCCGCTCCGCCGCCTGCCCACCGCACTGCAGCACTCGGACGCGAGCGTCCCCGCGCTCACGCATGACATTGGCACGCCGTGCATCGCGAATCTCGTCTCTGGGGATATCCTGTTTTCGGACTCGTCTGCGTCGGCATCGAGGCCTGCGTCCGCGGCGCCGTCGCTATCACCGGTGGGCCACGAGCAGGGCGACCGGATGCCCCGATGCGTTCCGCCTGCGGGCGAGGTGCTCCCGCTCGCGTGGGCATCGTCGGCGGGCGCGGACACCAGAAGCGGCAGCGGCGAAGATATGAATCTGAACTCGGATTCGGAGGCAGCGCTCCCGCTCGTCCGCCCGATGTCGCCCAAGGCGCAGCGGGGGACGTGGGCGGGCGCACTGCGGATGAACATCGCAAGCGCTTTTAGCATGTTCTCTGGGCATGGCACGCAAGCGCCATCTGGTGCTGTCAACACCGCAGGACCGCAGGCTGAGGCAACCAGTAATCCTTCGCCCCCATCGGTACCATGCGCCCCCGAGGAAGAGGAAGAAAAAAATGACATCAGGGGCGACAGTGCGCTCTCGATGCCGGGGAAGCTGATATCCCCATTTTCGGATGCAGCGGTATCGCTGTCTTCGGACAGCGCGAGCTCGCGGTACTCGGTCGCTTCGGACGCGCTGGCGCCGCTTCCCCCGACGATGCACCGCGGGGGTTCGGTTTCCTCGCAGACTCAGTCTTCCGATGGCCACCAGGTGCAACATCGGGACGAAGGCAAGGCGAAACGGCGCTCGCGGCCGTCACTCGCCCACTTGCACTCGTCGTTCGGCACTTCCGCGACCTCGGTTGGGTCGGACATGACGCGTGCGTCCTCTAGGCATGGGCGGCTGACCGAGCGGGAGGAGGCCGCCCGTCGGGCGCTGAGAGAGCGGAGGAAACGTGTGAGCAGGGCTAGGATAGAAGCGTTGAGAGAGAAGAATGAGCGGTTGGTCCAGGCACGGGTTGAGGCTGCGAAGGCATTGTAAAATAGAATTCATAGATACAGGGGAAATAATGGCTTGGATTTCAGCCTGATCTGCAGCAATCTGAATATCAAGACAGTAAAGTCAATTCGCTGCCAATCGAACTGCAAGGCGGCGAGCATCAACTCGAGCATCGTGCACGAGCACCGGTGCATCCGCTTCTAGAAATATTTCAAAAATCTTACTGGCATAGAAATCCGGATGGCTCGCTATTTTCCTCGGGACTGTGCACAAGGGCAAGCATTAACCTTGTTTTTTGAAGGGTTGCGAGCTCATCGCAGCTCATCGCAGGAGCAGACTCAACTTGAAGGAGGCAGTCGGACATTGAATTTGTCACGCTTTGGCTAGAACAAACAAGTTTCTCGGCGCGTCTGCTTGGCCCCCTTTTCTCCTAGATTGGTGACCGAGTCTCTAGACAGAACTGTGCAATGACGGACAGGTCGAGTATTGCATGTCTCTTTTCTCCACTAGCACGCTGCATGTTCCTACTATGCCCCCTACTAGTAAACGGCGTAGATCTGGCCTGAGCGGTGTGGAGCTCGCATCAGCCGTTGTGGCGGTCAAAGCTTTGGTAAACAAGACACGTCAGGATCGGGCGCTGAACACGGAGGAGGTTACGGAGGAGGATGAGACGGATCTTCAGCAGCTACAAGGCATTCTCCAAATGCTGCAGTCGAAAATTGACCCCCCACAGGTATGTGCAGCTGAACCTATCAATGCTTCTATCTGACACGTTGAGCCAGAGCTATTCGTTTTCGGGCTTCACTGTTGACCATTTGAGGAAGATGGGCATTTCCTTCTCTGACGTTCTCACGTCGAAGACCGACGTGGCATCTCAGTTGGCCAAGGCGGACTCTCTCGGAGCAGATGGGCTCTGGTCTGCGGATATGCTTTATCGTCATCTTCAATTTCTTGAGGGTCTCGTTCCACAAACAGCAAGTTTCAATCATCCTTACATCATTGCCGTGATAAGCTCACCACACGATTGTCCCTTTAGAATGAAGCCGCAGCCCGTCTATGGATCAATGCTTTCTTTTACCGTGTTGCCTCCATGACTCCAAATGGTTCGAAAGTGGTCCTCAGTGTTGAACAGGGCATCCCATCGGTCACCCTGTCAGACCAGAGTCTACAGACCGTGTCCGGATATATATATTGGACGGCCATAGCGACATCCCCGGAACAAGCCAGTGCGTCGCCTTCGTCTGTTCTCTGAACACTCCTCCTCAGCTCTCTGCAGGGCGGTTCTTGTATCAACCTCAACTGCAAGAACTGAAATCGGAGGATTCTGCGTTGTTCGTTTCCGAAGCTAAGGGTCCTGATCAACTTCTCCAACACCACATTTCCCAGGCTATTTATGAGATGTCTAGGTGCGCAAGGACTGTAGGGTAAGTGTACTTCGAATTCACGCGCGTCGCAGCTTTCATCGTTCCGCAGGAAAACTATGATTCGCGGAGTTTTGACCAATGGACGCGGTTGGGTGTTCCTCATCCTCAAACTCAATAGCGGCGGAGGTGGCACCTACTTCGCATCTCGTGAGATTTTCGTCCATGCGCACGGCGAGATTGAGAGAGAGGCAGTCTCCAAAATCTCTGCTATCATCGCAGATTGGGTATGTCTCACCGAATGCTGTCCAAACCCAGAAGCATAGCTGATTATTCCGTCGCTGGGATTAGATGATGCACAGTCATGAAAATCTTGGTGTCGATGATGCTTTCTTTGCATACAATTAGGGGTACTCCGAGTCGGAACTCTCGATTCTGAGTCCATTCGGAGCTTGATGTTGAGATTGAGATTGAGGTTGAAGTCGACGGATGGTCTGAGATTGTGTGAAATTCGTCTGACTCTGAGCACCCCGTTTTTACCATTCGATTTTGGCATCGACAAAGCAAGCTGTAGTCACATGTAGTTCATAAGGAAGTTTTCGTTGTCACTAGCCTCCCCCCGTTTGGCCCCCACCATGCTCTGATGAAGTACTACATGGTGAGACCGAGACCAGGATGTCCCGAACGCATCGTAAGTGGTGCAAGGATCGCACCCGACGACGCGCGAGTGCTTTTCGTTTCCCTCGACGGTCTCTGCGTGAAGATGAGAGCAAGGATAGTAAATTCAGGCTACCTAATGTAGCGGGTCAGCGACTCGAAGACTAGTAGGGCTCGTTCCATGCGCGCGAACCGACAGCTGATTTTTTCGACTCCGATCTTGAGCTCCGTCTCGGTGACATCCGGTTGCGTGGCCCACCGCGCTGCAGCACTCAGACGCGAGCGTCCCCGCGCTCACGCATGACATCGGCACACCGCGCATCGTGAACCTCGTCTCTTGACATATCTTGTTTTCGGACTCGTCTGCGTCGGCGGCATCGAGGCCCGCGTGTGCGGCGCTGTCATTATTGATGGCAGGCGACGATCAGAGCGACTGGACCCCGGGCCCACGATGCATTACGCCTGGCAGCGAAGGGCTCCCGGTTGCGTGGCCTTCGTCCGCGGGTGCCGGGACTAGAAGCAGTGGCGGGCCGGCGGCAGCGAGAATATGAGCTCGGACTCGGACTCAGCGCTGCCGCTCGTCCGCCCGATGACACCTAAGACTCAGCGAGGGACATGGGCAGGCGCCTTCCGGACCAATATTGCAAGCGCTCTCAACATTTTCTCTGGACAAGGTGCGCCCGCACAAGCTGTTGCTGCCGACACGTCAGCGCCCCAGCACGAGGCGACCAAGAACCTTCGCGTTCGTTAACCCCCGAGATGCTCGAGGACGCGAAAAATGACATGAGGGGCGAAAGCACCCACTCGATGCCGGGGAAATTGATATCGCCATTCTCGGACGCGGCGGCATCATCGTCCTCGGACAGCGCCAGCTCGCGATACTCAGTCGCTTCGGACACTCTCGCGCCCCTTCCCCCAACGATGCACCGCGAGGACTCAGTCTCTTCGCAGAACCAGTCCTCCTCCGACCACCAGGTGTATCGTCGGGACGAAGACACCGCGAAACGACGCTCGCGGCCATCTCTCGCGCACTTGTATTCGTCATTCGGGACCTCGGCGACATCGGTCGGGTCGGACATGACGCGTGCATCTTCCAGGCATGGGCGGCTGACTGAGCGGGAGGAGGCGGCTCGTCGTGCGCTGAGAGAGCGAAGGAGACGCGTAAGCAGAGCCAGGATAGAGGCGCTGAGGGAGAAGAATGAGCGGTTGGTCCATGCGCGGATTGAGGCTGCGAAGGGTTTTTAGGATAGATTTCGACTGAATGTCCAAATGTCAGTGATACATAATACAGGGCGATATTTATCGAAAAAACGCCAAGTACAGAATACATTTATGACCGCGGCCACCGGGGTTTCGGGATAATACAGGAGGTTCATATGGGAGTCGCCCACTGCTTCTCGGGCTTGAGACCCCAGTTCTGGAGCCAGTGTTCGAAGAAACTTGCTATCTTCATGTGTCCATCCACAGTCGGATGGAGGTTACTACAGGGTAAAAGCGGCAGTGAGAAGACGTTCGGGTCGAGAGAACTAGCTCAAGCGTACTCGGCGAACACATCCTGGAGGGTCACCCATCCTGTCGTGTTCACGAGGAAGACGTTACTGTCTCCCGCAGCATGACTGTATGAAACAATGTAGCGAAAGAATATTTTGAAGACGTCGTGAATTACTGACCGACTATCCACTATTTTTGTGTAGCTCACTTCATAGTATTGGCTGATGCTCCCGTCAGGCTGAGGCCATCCCCACTGGACATCACCGTAAGCATATTATAATTCTCGATATGAATCCGCCCTATCACATACCGGCGTGAAGACAAAGATCGGCTGATGCGTGTAGATTGTCCGCAGTTTGTTTATGAATTTTAGGTATGTCTGAGAATGCCGATGAATGCTTCAGAGTTGTTTACAATATAACACATGAGGACTCACATCTACGAATGCATCCGCGGTGACATTCTGCGCAGAATCGTTGGCACCGATGTGAATGACAACGTGCGTCGCAGCTGGACGGTCACGGGCAAAATTCCAAGGAGTTGTGTAATTGTGGTCCGTCGTGTAATAGTAGCCCGTGTCTTCTGTCTGCGGAGGAAAGGCTATATATGTACCCTCACGAAGAACAGAATGGCCAGCGAGCATACCCGGAAGAATTGGTACGAGACTCCATGGACGTTGCCGTACGATAGGATGTCCTGTAGACTTGTGAGTATTTATATATAGCATGTGAAAGGGGGAGGTATTACACTCAATGCAGCCCCGGGTTGAGCTGTTACAACATGCTCAGCCTTGAAATGCTCTCCTGTCAAAAATGGCCAAGCCTGATCTACACCTCCCGGAAGATATTGACCCTGCAAGTCCGCCACGGGAACCATTATTCATTAGATAGAGACTTGGTCACCAAAGGAAAAGAGCTCACCGCAGAAAGTGAGTCGCCGATGAACTGGAAGGCAAGCTTGGAGGGTTCGTATGGACTCAATTTGGCACCCTTCGATTCAAACGTAACTAAAAAGGACAGCAAGACTACAGTAAGCATACGCACCGCATTGAGAGTAATGCTTTCCAAGTTGACGCGGTTATCCTGCCATTGCTGGGCATTGATTCGTACGACATGATGCGCGGGCTTGTTTTCGTCTGCGTCACTTTGTACAGGAGTGAGGGGAACGACATTATTTCCTGCAGACATATTGACTATGTTGAACGGCCCATAGTCGACGGAGACGCCGATGGAGACGTTTGGTGAGGTTGTATGTGGTCCAAGGGTCAATACCAGAGAGGACAAGCCGTCGACGTTCAGTTTAAACCCAGAACCCGCCCTAGTAGCCATCATAAAGAGCTATTGGTAGCAAAGAAAGGCTGGCGCACCACCAAGTGCCGGGCGATCTATCCCATCGGCCATGGTAGTATATGAGTGGGTCGTCGTTTCGAACGTTGACCGGAATCGAGGACGAAGCTGTGGGAGACGCGTCCGCGAGCGAGCTATCGCCCATCAGGATCGCAACAACGGTGAAGAGCGCGAGGAACGGCATGACGATTGTCGGCGCTGGTCTGTAAAGATACTTGTCGAGACACTTTCATCATGTACGCCGATGGCAAAGTCATTCTGGTGCGTCATAGCTGGTGCATACGCAGTGGGGGCATGACCGGCCTCGTGCTCGTGGCGAGGCGTAAGTGGCTCCTCCTCGTGCACCTCCGAAGATGTCCCGATACGGGCGTGTTATGTCCGCCCGGAGCGATGGATGTCGTGTAGAATCAAATTGGATATGAAGTCTCTGGGCGTTAGAGGGATCTTGTATGTCTTGTGATCACCTCAAGCGCCGTAGATTTCGGAGAAATTGGATGAAAAAATTGTCGATTGCTTTCGAGTCAGCACAAGGCCTTGAGAACCACTCGGAGACACGGAGTTATCAATGTGCTATACCAGTCTGTAAATTCCACGTACTTACCTGAAACGCCTGTGGATGCCAGGCCTTTAGCGAGTAAAACCGTTGGCGACACGTGGGCCGCGCCTGCTGAGTTGAGTCAAACCTCACATCTCCAACGGCCGCATTCTCCAGTGAGATTTTCTGGATTTCCGGTTCGTCGATATCGTCGACACCGAGGATTTGTACGACAGACATCTGGTGGTGGTCAAGGTCAAACAGTACTTACGAAGAACGCGACGCGTAGTATATTTTGAGACAGCCACAGTGCACGTGCGCGAAGTGAAGGTCGTTCAAAGCGCTCGAGTCAGGTCTTGAAGCCCGCAGACTTTCTCTTTTGAACCTTGATCATCTGCCTCCGATTCTCGTCACCCATCTACGCAAAGCTATATAAAACTTCACGAGACGTCTGGTGATCTCGCCTCTCTGTCCGGTCCTCATCGAACACCATCCGTCGTTGCCTTGTGACGCCTATCCTCCGCGGAGAGCTTTATTTGGACCCGCGATTGTCAGCACGAAGTGTCCGGGTGACTGTCGGTTTGGGTGTCAATTGGAGTAAATGGTTCACCAGCACCAATGGTGCTCGGCGCTGTTATAAAACCCGCAGCCGTGACAGATCCCACACGCCTTTCATTGGTGAGCGGCCTTTTTCTGCATGACCTCCGATACTCTTGATGGCGGGCCGGCTGCATCTCATGGACACTGTCTTCTTTCGTGAGCCTGGAGGCAGCGTCAAGATGAACGGGGTAAGGTCGAGGTCACAGGACTAATAACTTCGGACGTCGACAACTGCATGCGCTTCTTCCGCAGACGGAGATTTGCCGGAAGTACAAATATAAGACCGTCCTGGCCTCTGAACGCAAGAGAGAAGTACTCTAGGAGGCTCTAATGATTCTCGTCTCGTGGCAACGTGCGAGCATTCTCGCGCTCTTCTGCAGCAGCGTGTATGCTATCGGCCAGAGCACCTGTGTTACCTTCCAGCCCTCTTCCTCCTCCTTCTCTGTTGTCAGCAATGGCGCAGCGGCACCCATCTACCTCTCTTCCGACGAATGGCCCGGCGTACAGCTCGCTGCTTCGAACTTAGCGTCCGACATCCAAAACGTCACCGGGCACAAGCCACAGCTCGCGAACGTGACTTCGACTTCAGCCGATCTGAAGAAGTCGGGGACGCCAATTTTCGTGGGCACGCTTGGGAAGTCTTCTCTGATCGACACCATCGTAAACAACACAAAACTGGATGTATCTGCTATCGAGGGCCAATGGGAGGCGTTCATGACCAAGGTTGTGAGCAATCCTATCCCAGGCGTGGACAAGGCGTACGTCATTGTCGGCGCGGACAAAAGAGGAACGATTTTCGCGCTCTACGATCATTCAGAACAGTTTGGTGAGTACATCTCATTCGTCAATCTTGACTGTCGACATTGACGTGTGGGAAAACAGGTGTCTCTCCTTGGTACTGGTGGGCAGATGTCCCAGTAACGACGCACCCAAACCTGTTCGTTACTCCGTCGGGATGCTCGCACGGCGCTCCGACTGTGAAGTATCGCGGGTTATTTCTGAACGATGAGCAGCCTGCATTGACAAACTGGGCGATGGAGAAGTTCACCAACGGGACTGGCGCTCCTCTCACCGGCTCTCCGTTCAATCACGTCTTTTACACGAAATTGTGAGTATGCATCACATATAACGCCGGGAAGTGTCGTGTTTCCTAACATTGGAAATAGGTTCGAACTGCTCCTTCGCATGAAAGCCAACTATCTGTGGCCTGGTGCGTCACCTGGGTCCACGCATCCAGTAAATGTCTAACTAATGATTACTGTGAATAGCTCAATGGGCGAGGTGATTACGCGCAACAACTACCGGTGTTCTTCTAGTGCTTAATATGCACCCTTACAGCGCCTTCAACGTCGACGATCCCCAGAACCAGTTCCTCGCGGATTTCTACGGTATAGTCATGGGTACTAGGTACATTTTATCAGTGATATTCCCAGGCACCAAACGCTCATCAACTTTGGACAGCCACGAGGAGCCTATGATGCGCAGTATCCCCGTGGAATGGGGTCTATTTGGTACGGGGCCCTGGGACTACACCACCAACAATAAAACCATTTATCAATTCTGGGTGGATGGTGCGGAACGTGCTAAGCCGTACGAATCGCTATTCACGATGGCTATGAGAGGCGACGGAGATCGTGAGTCGTCGTGTTGCCCCAGCAAAGAGGCGAGCTAACGAGACTTTTAGTGCCGCTTTCTGCGACAGACGCTATCAGCTCGCTGGAACAGATCGTATCGGACCAGAGGCAGATTCTCATGAATGTGTTCAACGAGACGAATGTCACAAATATACCGCAGATGTGGTGTCTTTGTGAGAAATTCCGAACTATCCTTTCTTATATGCTAATAACACTTCGTTATAGACCAAGAAGTCAAGGGATATTATGATGAGGGATTGCGCGTTCCTGACGATATCACGCTCCTCTGGACTGATGACAAGTACGTACCGTGCTCCCAGCGCTTTGAGCGTTACTAAAGAATTTTCAAGCTGGGGCAATATGCGTCGCTATCCCTTGCCTTCGGAGCGCAACCGCACAGGCGGAGCCGGCGTGTACTACCATGTCAGCTTGATTTTGCGATCTTATCATTTCCGACACTGACTTGGTATCCATTCTACAGTACGATCTGGTGAGTATATAAAAAGGTTAATGAAGTATCGTCTCTTCAACTCTTGATAGGTTGGGGATCCGCGCGACTACAAATGGATTCAAGTACGTTACTCTTTGCACACGATATATTCAACTAAGTCATTTTATAGACTGCGCAAGTATCCAAAGTCTTCGAACAGTTATCCTTGGCCGTCGACCGGCAAGCAACGCGCATCTGGATCCTCAACGTCGGCGACCTGAAACCATACGAAATGGGCATCGAGTGGTTCTTGACGTATGGGTATGATTCGCCACGGTGGACGCTAGACAACATTACGAGTTTCACGCCCCTTTGGGCTACACGCGAGTTCGACCTCGACGCGGCGGACGCGCAAGAGGTGGCGAGCATCATGAACAATGCTACGAGGTTCTTGGCGCGCCGCAAGCCGGAATTCTTGAATTCTACGACATTCAGTCTCACGGACTACAGAGAGTGAGTCGTTTTTACTGACATCTCCTTCGGGTACTCACGCAGGTTTCCATGCGCAGGGCAGATAATGTGCTCGCAGGCTGGAAAGCCCTGAACGATTCCGCCGCGCGAATCAACACGAAGCTCTCTTCCTCCAAACAGCCTGCCTTTTTCCAGCTCGTGTTCCACCCCGTCCAGGCTGGCTACACGCTCACTGACATGTGGGTCTCTGCCGGCATCAACAACATGCGCGCAAGCCAGGCTCGGGTCAGCGCGAACGACTACGCAGACCGCGTCGAGGAGATGTTCGATAGGGACTGGGAGCTGGAGAACGAGTACCACACGATCTTGGATGGGAAATGGGACCAGTGCGTATATATGGATTCTTCTTCCAAATTTCGACAGGATTGCTGACTTGAGGGATCAGTATGATGGACCAGACGCACGTCATGTACTATTACTGGCAGCAACCCATGCAAAACACGTTCGTCCAGTAGCACACATCTACCAACTGCATTCTCGCTAACTGACTCACGATCCACAGGATGCCTCCCGTCTCGCGCGTCCAAGCCAAGAAGAATGCCCTCCCCGGCGTCATGCGCATCGTGCCCGAAGGCACACTCGGCGCTGGCCAGGCGACAACCAGTACCAGTGCGCGCTCGGGTACAACTGCGGCCCGCCGTCGCTCACGCTCGACCCGTACACGCCCCGCGGGGAGCCGGT
>SEOQ01000734.1:0-14389 GCA_004679275.1 Dentipellis fragilis
GGCGGCCGGCCATCTCGCGCCAGTCCATCAGCATGCCTACGTGCGGGTGAGGATTTAGGAAGAGGGGGGAGCGGGATGCGGGATGCGCGTACCGACGTTTGCGACGCGCCTTCGTATTCGAGCGCCACCGGGTCCGCGACGAGTGCGAGGAAGGGTGGGACGAGGACTGCGAGGGTGAGGTAGTGCAGGCATTGCATGGCGACGATCTGCAGGCGGGAGAGGGGTCACGTCATGCGTCGTGTCAGTAGGGTCGACTGAGTGTGCTTGCCTGGGAGATGAGGAGGATCGGGTCCCAGCTTGATGAAGCCCGCGACGGGGCCATGATGTGTTATGTACTGCTAAGGTGTCGCGAGGGGTGGAGGGTACGGAGCAGGTGCATGTGGTGGTGAGCAGGTGCAACTTCAACCGATGCCTCAACCACTCTCGCTGAGTCCAATAGCCCGTGCTCACGTGACTAACGCGTCCTTAATTTAAACTCGACGCAGGCAGCGACACGTACAAGTCAAGAGGCTCTCGTCGCAACAACATGCAATTGAGAGCGACAAAAAAATAATACGGTAAACTGTACATTTGACTCTATGAATTTTCGATTGGTTTTCCTATGTATTGACCAGAGAAGAATACTCTTTTTACAGGTACTTTCCGAAAACCTTCCGAACACATCTCATCCTGATGGGTATCGGCTTTTACCTTATCAGCCTGTCTATCTTAGCGGTCTGACCGTTCCTCCAGAAAATGGAAGTCGGGCCTGTGGGCATGTCCAACAGTCACCCCATGTTCTGGCAACACCTTCGAAGATGTAGGACCACCCCAGTGGGGGGATAGCTGGTGTTCAGTTGAACGCTGACATTTGGCAATTGAAACCTCAGCATGTACGCTTGCAGTTCGAGGGCGGTGACGTCGACGATGGCCTTGGAAAGCTTCTGGAAGGACGGCCTCCAGAAGCAGCTATGGGATGCCGACTGTCAATTGTTCTGTCAAGCTGGCAGCAACGAGTAAAGAAATGGACGAGAAGAGATATACGCACGCAGGAAGCTTTACTTATATCTGGCGGTAGAAGACTGCAGCCAGAGGGAGGTATAACCCATCACACACCAAGGCACTTCCTGTCTAGTTTTACCGCAACTAGGCTCCCTCTCCGTAGCGGATGAGGGTTCCCCCTTCTCTGCGTTTCCGAGGGGTCCCAATGCGGTATCCAGTATTTGCAATACTGAGGGACTAGGAAGTCAAAGGAGGAACGTGCTTGCCATGCACGAGCTCCACGATGGGGCAATGGGACAATCTGTCACCGACTGACCCGATCCGAGTCGGCGGTAGTTCCAGGGGTTATATCACCGTTGCTTGTATTGAAACCTGATCACCGAAATGACAGTTCTAGCAGAACACGCCAGACCTAAGTAAGCCTATTTCATTGATGTCCGTGTCGACGTCGACCGGCGACGGGGGAATCGGAATGCGTCCGGGAGATACCAATTTGAACAGGAAGCGTCTTTGCAAGAGAATAAAGCCCAAGGTTGCCGAAATCTTGGTTCCATGACCTCCGTGGCGCGGCGAGTTTCGGGTCTAGATAATTGAAGCACATAACAACGTTCTCCGAGGGTAGGATAGGTTGGCGTGGGGATACAATTGAGTAGCCAAGTGAACCCAGTGTATGATAGATCCGCACTTGAGCCGTCATTTTTTTCACTCGAGCCGAAAGAAACAATCGTGACCTTTTGTCGAGAACATTAGTGACAAAGGAGGGTGCCGATATGAACACCTTGTTCATGGGGGTAGAAGAAGGAAGGGAAGGAATGCTGTTATGATCGAATTCTGCAAAACCTGCTGTTAAAAAGTATGCAGACGCTGTAACCTGTTGATGAAGACGGGTGGTAATCGAAGAATAAAAACTGACCCTGATAACGAAACCATTTGACAGATCAGTTCGACGGTGTAGCAAATCCTGAGATGGTCTCCAAGTCAGTTGTACATCGAAGAGAGCTCCGAGGCTCTGAGGTGACCGTCACAGTTGTATCGCGTCACCGCGCGTCTAGATGTATCTAGTAAACCAACTACTAGCAAACGCTCCTTTGCGCAGTCACGGTCCTTCAACCTGAACTCCAATAGCGGGCTCAGCCATGCCTCCAGCGGAGTACAACCCTCTGCAGCAGAATGAAGACGTCGAAGCGAACTCCGGTGACGTGACCGACACCATCACACGACCTGCACAGCGCCAACCACGGCCGACGGTCTACTACGAGGACGGGCCATTCGACCCTCCAAGCTCGGATGACGAGTCCGACGTGCTGCTCGAAAAGCCGCTAACGCGTCGGTCGGCGGGCGATGCGGAACGAGGGCGGACGGTCGAGGAGGAGGCTGAGGATGCGGGGCTAATCGTCGGAGGTCGGAGGGTACGTACCGCGCACATCTCATCTCGCGTCTCGGACGGCAGTCAATGTCACTCACCTGTTGTGTAGGGGTGGTCATCCGTGCGGTGGCTCGTTATTTGCTTGGGCGCACTCGTGGCGCTCGCGGCCGTCATTGGCCTATTCGCCGGCCTCTCCTACCGCGAGGCGAAGCAAGTGGTGCATGGAGACGAGCACATCACAATGGACCACATCTTCAACGGCACCTTCACCGTCGACCGGACGAGCGTGAACTGGGTCCCGGAAGGTATGTGCCCTCGAACCCCGAGATGCTCGCATTGTGCATCGTGGTGACCCATATCTCGGGCTAGCCGGCGACGGCGTATTCTCCGTCCTCCAGGACGGACACATCACCCTCGTGGACCTCAAGAGCAACACAAGCACGCCCCTCGTCGCGCTCGACCAAGTGAAAGACGTACGTCCTCCGCGCGCCCCGCTTAGCCCGCATGCGCACGACATGACGCACCGTGACCCCGCGCATACAGGAACGCGGGAAAAGCCTGGGCTTCGCCAGCTGGAAGCTCTCTCCTGATATGAAATACATGCTTGTCAAGGCTGATATCCTCAAGGTGTGTCGGATATCGCATCCCTTATTACGTCCGATGTGCCAGTGGGCTGACAGAAGCATGCATGCGACAGCAATGGCGATGGTCCCGGTTCGGAAACTACTATGTCCACAACCTCGAGACGAACACCACGGAGCCGCTCACGCCTCCCTCGCATCCGCCGGTGACCGCCTATGCGACTTGGTCCCCGACCGGAGAAGGCATTGCCTATGTTGCGGAGAACGATCTCTACGTTGTCTCCTCACCTGCGTGCGTAACCACCCTGTTCGGACCCACGAGCGGACATTTGGTGTACTGACTGGTTGTTCCGTGTGACTACAGGTCCCTGCATACACCCATCCGCGTCACCAGCTCCGGCAATGCGTCGCTGTTCCACGGCGTACCTGACTGGGTGTACGAAGAGGAAGTGTTCTCCGCGGACTTCGCGCTCTGGTGGGCGCCCGACGCGTCCAAGATCGCATTCCTCGCGTTCGACGAGACGGACGTGGACGAGTTCACGTTCCCCATCTACAACCCCACGGACGACTCCGATGCCGTCATCCCGTACACCGAGGAGGTGACCATGAAGTATCCCAAGCCCGGGTACAACAATCCGCTCGTGTCGGTGCATGTGTTCGACCTGGGCGCGCACACGCGGGAAGGCGCGTCCGCGGCGGCCGCGGATGAGTTCACGCTTGAGCTCGACTGGGATGGGCGGCAGGTGGCGAACAACAGCGTCGTCACGGAGGTTGCATGGGTGGGGAATAACAGTCTGCTCGTAAGGGAAAGCAATAGGAATGCAGACGAGGGGAACGTGGTGTTCTTCGATTTGGAGGATACACGCGCGATGGGCAAGTCTGTGGGGGCGGTCGTGAGGAAGCTTGGGAAGGACGGTGAGCAGGGCGATGATGGGTGGATTGATGCCGGGCAGACGATATATCCCCTGCCTGCGAGTGCAGCGCCGGGTGGCGTGCCCGCGTATCTCGACATCGTGCCCACAAAGGAGGGCTTCAACCATATTGCGCTGTTCAGCCCTGTGAACTCGAGCACGCCCCAGTTCCTGACCTCGGGTGAGTGGGAGGTGACGGACGGCGTGCAGGCGGTGAATGCGAAGGACAAGCTTGTGTACGCACTCTCTTGTCATTTTCCCGATACTTTGGAAGGTTCTGACGCCGTGCAGCTATTTCCAAGCTGCGAATCCGTCGTCCGTGGAGAGGCATATTTATTCTGTGAAATTGCCTGGTACAGAGTCGCAGGAGAAACAGGATGCCCCGAAAGCGCTGACAGACGCATCATCCCCGAGTTGGTATTCTGCAAGTTTCTCCCCCGAAGGAGGATTTTACCTCCTTAACTACGACGGCCCTAATATCCCCTGGCAAAGGGTCGTCACGACGAATGGCAGCGGTACGTCCATGTTCTAAATTTTCTTGAAACACTCCATCTGATCACTTCGTAAACTCGGCATGCAGACTTGAATTACGTGCTGACTGATAATTCCCGCCTCAACGAGACTTGGAACCGTTTCGAGGCGCCCATCATCCAACACTCCACAATCACGGTTGACGGCTATGGTGCGTCCATCCGAAACTTCTGAGCGCCAACCGGACATGAACGCGGACATAGAGCTGAACACCGTCGAAATCCGTCCACCGCACATGGACGACTCCGGACGCACCAAGTACCCAGTCCTCTTCCACGTGTGAGAATTCATCTACGTGGCGCACGAAGCGTTCCAAGCCACTGACACCTCCGCGCAATTAGGTATGGCGGCCCTGGCTCGCAAACGGTCAGCATGCGCTTTAACCGCGATTGGGACCATTATGCCGCGTGCGCGCTGCAGTACATTGTCGTATCTGTCGACGGCCGGGGCACCGGCTTCAAGGGCAGGCAGCTGCGCAACCCCGTAAAGAACAACCTGGGCTGGTGGGAGGTGGAGGATCAGATCGCCGCTGCACGGTACGCCGGTCATGATTCGCGCTTTGAAGCTTATGCCCATGCGGCGTTTATTCCTGAAGGATATGGGCGGCAAAGGATTATGTAGACCCGAAGCGGATCGGGATTTGGGGCTGGGTGCGTCTCAGATGAGCGTCGCTGATCCTTCTGATGTCTGAGCCTGCGTGCAGTCATACGGCGGGTTCATGAGCTCCAAGGTGGTAGAGAAGGACGCGGGGATACATTCTCTCGCGATGGCAGTCGCGGTGCGTCGTTCCCATATTGACTGTCGGCGCGTCAGGCGTGCTCACGCGATTCCCGCGCCCGCAGCCCGTCACAAGCTGGCGATTGTATGGTGAGTGCGCGTCCGTGTCGGAGGGCGTCTGCGTTCTGATTGGGCATGCAGACTCTATATACACCGAGCGCTACATGAATGTGCCGGACGCGAACCCGGGCGGGTATGTGAATGCGTCGGTGACGAACGTCACGGCATTCGACAGCGTGAACTACCTGCTCGCGCACGGGAGTGGGGACGATAACGTGCACTTTGCGAACTCGGCGCATCTGCTGGATATGTTCACGAAGGCGAGCGTGCGCAAGTTCAGATTCAGGATGTTCACGGACAGCGATCACGGCATCAACAAGCGCGGGGCGTACCGGGAGCTGTTTGAGTACTTGACAGGGTTTGTGGTAGAGAAGTGGGGCAAGGGGGGTCGGCGGCGGGGGTGGTGAGGGGTGCATACGTGCCTGTGTTCCGTGTATGTGCGATAATGATAGACGCAGAGGGCTGGGAGAGAACAGGATTCCCGGATATTGACGCTCCTATAAGGCCAGTCGCAAGGCGAGCGAGTTCAACACTAACGAACAGTGTAGCAGGCACTAGCCCGGATCGTTGTCGGGAATGAAGGTAGTGTCAGGAACAAGGAGTTGTTCGAAGTGACGGAGGCGTCCTCTCCATTTCTTCGGTTTATTATTATCACTTGCTGCCAGCATCATTCTCCTTCAGTACGTAGGCCCTTGAATTCTCAAGGGACCTGAAATAGCGAATATAAGGTACGCTATACTGATGCCAATGACGATTGTCGAAACCTGTGCTCATAGTGCATACTCTGGTCAAAGCCTCCAGTAGTCTTCCGGCTGGCCTCGAGATTGGATCATTGTCTACTCACAGTGTCGATTCCACCGACTGCCTGAACGAACGAGTCCGAGTCCGTTTTGAATTCATCCAGCGAGCGAGCGTCCCACAAATGTTCCTAACGTGGCGACACTAAGATTTGCAGTATGCGATGTTCCGGAGGCTGGCAGCACGCTATAGAGGCCTGTCAGATATGTCCGGGAAAGAAAGGCCTGTGGGCCGTTCTCGTCGATGATGAGGGAAAATTTGACTTTCGGTATGTGACGGTGCCAACGTCGATGTATGTATTTTTGAATGTCGCGAATGAGTACATCCTCCTTCAGACGCGCGGCCACTGGCCAGCTGGATTTAGCGAGGAAAGAGACTTGATAGGCATGACTACCGCTCCAGCGCGACGATTCCGTATTGGACATCCAAGGCCGGTAGGGATGTTGACCTTGAGCGGCTCGGATGTCATCTTGCCGTTGACTGAAGAGTAATATGGAAATTAGACAATGGTCTCGGCAATAGAGGATGTGCACGGAAAATTGGCAGTCGGGGGCCCCATGCTGACGTTGGTCGCCATACAGGGCATTCTCGATACTTTGCAATCTGCCTGTTTTGGTCTCCTACTCCAGGATGTGCAGGTTGATGAGGTCTTGACGTGGGAATGCGATGGTTGGGGTAGCTCAGGCTTGCGCGGCCGCATGCACGATTGACAGCATACTTATCCGGATCCGTCATCGACATCGCATAGTCATTATCGAGTGTTTGGCCAAGACTCCTGAACCTTGGCGCCACACTTGAAGACGATTAATTACCTCTCTAATAAGACCCCTAGGCGGTATGTATGCCTTCACAAGGAGTGCGAGTTCGCAGAAGCGCTCGGCAAACTATCATAAAAGCACGAACGTTCAGTATCGCGGCTGAAAGGGTTGTACTTGCAGGGATACAGGCCGAGTTTCGTTCACGTAGGTACGGTTGACTCTAGTTATGGCCCGTTTCCAATGTCTGTTAATGTCCTCGTTTTCCCTGTGGTTGGCCGCTCATGCATCGTTCATAGCTTACCTATTTTGTGTGTAGAGTGGGCTTGGAACCTCGTCTTCGCTCGCTCCCGTTCCAATTGCACCGTGTGCGTAAGTCACATAAATTACTGTCGTTGTAGCATACCGCGAGAACAGGCCCTGATGCTTGAAAGAAGCGCGATGGAGACGAATATAACCATACTGTCCCAACAGGCCCTAAACAGCGTAGGACGCGCAGCACGTTAGTAGCCGGGCCCAGTCGTCTGATTTCGGTCTCACGATTCGGTCTCGCCCACATCGAATTCCCGGGCAACTGTCTATGTCCGCTGTCAGATGTTTTCTGTATATTTCTTCGTAACCTTCTTGCTTGGATGACTGAGTCGCGGATGGACGTTCTGTGTTGATATGAGTGTGACTCAGAGTCGTCGTCTGTTGTGAAAGAATTGATTGCCTGGCCGGGGCGGGAGAGGAGGCTGGGCCAAAGGAGGCCAAAGGGGCAGAAATCAACAGCGGGCGCAGACTGGTCTGGATCTCGGCGTCCCCCCGGGTCTAGCTCCTGACCAGCTATACTTAACGACGAGTCCCGGCTTGCGCGCGTTACAAACAACGCCCTCCACAATGTTCACCTCACCAGTCGGATACTTTTCGTTGCCATCGCGGCCGGTTGGCCCGCCACCGACGAGGACGACGAGCGGGCGAAACGAGCGGCGGGGGCGGAAACGGCCGCGGGGTCTGTGGCGTGCTCGCCAGCCCTCGGCGTCAGCTGCTTACGTGTACGGCGCTGCCTCTCGTGGCAATTCCGCGTCCGTCGTCGACTTCGATTGCGTCCACTCCCGCCCCAACGACGACCGCGACGACGCCGACGNCTACGACGACGACCTCGACGACGCTCGTTCCTCCGCGTCGACCACCTCAAAGCGTCAACGTCGCGACGCCCCCCGACGAAATCGACCCCTGGGTACTTCTCTTTCCCGCAACGCCCTCGCCCCCCATCATCTACCCTCCCTCCCCGCTCCCGCTCATGAACGATGCCACCGCCGCATCCATCGTGCAAGGTTCCAAGCTCGACAAGCAGACGTGCGATTACGCCGACTGGGAAGATTTGAAGCGGCTGTTTGCCAAGGCCGCAGAGGAGTATGAGCGTGCGTGCATCTGCAAACGATCCTGTAGTTACTGTGTTGTAACGTGTCCGTACTCCAGGCGACGACCTCTCTGGCGCGATCTCGTTACTCCGCGCGGTCATAAACGAGTGTGTTCGCTTTTTCAAGTTCTACCAAGACCCGTCTGTCCTCTTCACACATCCAACCAAGCGCGCTGGGTCGTCGCCTGAGACGCTCACACCACCTGAGGAGCGTCTGCGGCGCGATTGGGGTGGCTCGGAGAAGCGCAGGCGGAAATCGGACAGCACGTCCTCATCCCACAAGACAAAGGAGGAGCCGCTGCCCAGGTCAGTCTCGTCGCACTGTGTCTCCGTCCCGTTGCTGACGCCCTGCCAGCTACACCGAGCTACCGACCGCGTTCCATGCCATTCTAGGCATCACACTCTTCCTGTACGGTAATCTTATCGCACAGGAGTCGTCGCTCGCGTTCCAGGGCGAGCCCGACACCCCGATCGCATACTGGCTCTGTGCGCTCGATGTCTTCGAGGCTGCGGAGAACCTACCGAGCAGAACGAACGGCAGCATGGGCGATGCCGAGGACTGGCGCATGGCCATCGTATGGGGCCGCACCCTCGTCTGTCTCGCCGACGAGAAATTGAATCTGAAGCCACAAACGGTCCCGTCATCGCCGTTCGCCCCACGCCTCCCGACCGAAGAGCCCCAGTGGCCCACCGACTCACCATTTCGTGTCATCGCCTCCCGGCGCCCGCCTGTCACCCGCCGCATGAGCCTCATGAACGCGACGGCGAACGACATCATGGTCCAGGCGATGGACCAGTTCTCCCGCGGCATTTTCCACATGCCGCATCCCCAGCAAGGCCACATCGTGTCCTCCATTTTCCACCGCGGATCGCCCTCTCGCGCCACACCACAAACCCTCATCCCCTCATCTCCAGACTCATTTGCGTTCTCTCGCCCCAAGGAACTCTTCACTATCGCTTCGGAAGTGCTCGGTGTCGCCGAGCGCCTTGACGAGCCCGACGAGCGACGCTACTGGGCGTCGTGGGCGGACTCTGTCTTCAATCAGATGAAGATGGAGGCTGACATGGATGAGTGGCGTGCGCGGGTCGTCACTGCGCGGGGCCGATGTTGGCTGATCGCAGGTAGCGCACGGGTGGATGAGCTTGAGGAGGCTCTCGAGGCGGGTCGGACCGACGTGCTCCTGTCAAAGGAGGCAGATGAGGCCAGAGAAGGCTTGCGGATGGGTGGGTGCTTTTCTACGATAACCTGCCTGCAGGAGCTGATCGTGTGGATATCCAGCCATCACATTTTTCGATCGTGCAAAGGGCTCTGCATCCACCAGCCGCAACAAGCGCGATCACGAAGATCTTCAGATGCTGGTATGTGCGAGCTGCAACGTTTCCTGCCGCTCAACATCTCACCCCGCACTAGCTGGCAGAAGCACTGCTATCCCTTGCAAACCTCACCACCGATGAAAACACGCGGGAAGAGCTTTACAGCCGCGCACAAGCGGAGGGGGGCGAATCTGTCGTCGCCGCACTCCGATCCGATAACGTATCGACCAACTCACGACAAGACGACGTCGAATACATGGACGAGACTTAGCTCCACTCCGCCTCCGAGGCCGTGCACTGCGCATGGCATGACTTGTCTAGGTCTAGTTATAGAGTAAGGCAGGCGCTACATACCATATTCGCCTCTCGTCATCCACCGCCTTTTGTTTTTTCCTTCTATCATCGCACACACGCATTTCGCATCTCGCCTTCGCACCCCCTTTTTCACCAGATTCGGGCCGCTTATGTGGATCTTGGTCGGTACTTTCGGGCTTTTGGGCTTTTGGGCTTTTTGTATTCCTATCCTATCCTCGTTCGTCGTTCGGCTTAGTCTTTTTTAGGGTCTTTGGGCTTTTGGGCGCACTCATCCGTTCGGCGCTGTAACATTAACCACACACACTGCATTTTCTTCTTCCTCCCCTACGCACCCATACACACACATCTATCCGCTATCCGCTATCTGCTATCTGTAAACCATATATCTAACATTTGGATGCCACACACACACCTCATCACTGTATCGATAGTCACTCCCGGCTCGCGGACCACGGCTCCCTGGCGCGAATTTGTATTAGCTGTTTGTACTGGTATAACACTACATGATTAATACAGCATCAGGAAGGAAGGCGGTTTGGGGCGGAAATGCGATGGTCGAGGCCCACCTGGGCGTGCAGAAGGTGTTCTCGACCTGCGCGCTGCTGCGTCTGACTCTCGCAGATGCCCCCGCGCGCATCAACGTCCAACTTCCAATAGCGTCCCCCTCATTACTCCGGCCTCGACCCCCGCCCCCCGCTTCCCCCGCCCGCGGTGCACGTCGTCTGCGCTTCGCGGCACGGCGGGGGGCAGGCCAAATGCATCACTACCGTCTACCACCACCACAATCGCGCCCGCTCGCGCTACGAGCACGCATGCACGACAGCCTCGAACGTCGCGAACGTGACCATGTTGACGGGTATCGCGCGGATCAGCGTCGGCGCGAGCCCGCGGAAGAACACGCGCACGCCCTCCGCCTGGTACGACGCGACGATCGTCGAGAGCGTGTTGCGGTACGGGTACGGCCGTGCGGCGGACGCGGGCGGGTCGCCGGGGCGCGCGCCGTCCGCGCTGCTCTGCACGCGCGTCTTGACGACGTCGAAGGGGAACGTGAAGATCCAGCCTGCGATGCCCGCGATGCCGCCCGCGAGCAGGAGGCGCGGCCAGGAGAGCGCGGCGGCNGGCGAGACGGCGTCGAGGAGGGGGTCGCCGTATGGCGGGGTCGGCGTGCCACCTCCACCTCCACCGCCACCGCCACCGCCACCGCCAGGTGCCAAGGGTTTCGTTTCCAATCCCAATTCTGCGCCCGGTTCTGCACGTGCATCAATGCTCCTGGGTGCAACCTCAATGTATTGCTTTCTGCACGTAAAGATCTGCCCGTGACGCCCAGCACCAAGATGAAGCAGCTACAATGGGACAAACTACCTCAACAACAAGTGGCCAGAACTCTATGGAAAGAAGAAGAGCCGTCAAAAGAACAAGAAATGCTCCGAAAGTTATCAAATGACGGCATCTGGCTGGAGATGGAAGAGGACTTCAAAGCGAAACAGCTTGTGATTAACCTAATGGGTATGTGTGATAACATCCTCACCTACCGAAATCTGACAAACTGTCTACAGCTCGACAGAAGCGTGCCGAGCTCAAGAGTGTCTTGGATCCTCAAACCAAGAAGCGTGTAGGTATGTGTCGAAAATAGATGTTGCTTGCAAAGCGAGACATTGGTGAATGATGACTTCCTGTTGCAGAGATCCTCATTCAACGGGTGAAAAGGCTAGCCCCAGAGGAGGTTGCACAAAAGATTAAGGAGTTCGACCAGGTTGTCTGCACTCAAGTATTTTTGAGCGAGTTAAAGCGAGTAGTGCCTACGCCGGAGCAGGTGAGTATACTGCGTCGTTCCGCGAAAAATCTTACTCACAGATTGTAGGTTGGCAAACTGAATGTTTACCGTAATGCCGATGCGGAGGAGCTAGCTGGTCTGCATCCTGCAGATCGTCTGATGGTCAAGCTCATCCAGATTGAGCGACTTGGCCCTCGTATTGAAGGCATGCTATACAAAATATCATTCGAGGAGCAATGGTCACTTCTTGAGGACGTAAGTAAATCAGGTCTCGTGATTCCACGATATTTGACTTTACTTTGCAGAGTGCACGAAAACTCGCAGAAGCTGGTCAGGGCTTACTCAATGCAATTCATTTCAAAGAACTGCTCAACGTGAGTTTTTTGAACTTCTATAAACTTCATCTTGACTCATGGACGCTCTTCCGTTGGTACAGTTGATCCTTCTGATCGGAAACTATATGAACGGAACTGGCATCAAAGGAGGCGCATTTGGCTTCCGCGTCAGTAGTATTAACAAGGTAATGACGGAGTACCAGAGGCAGAATTTTGTCTGATTCTCCAGTAATGTTCCCAGTTGGTGGATACGAAGTCTGTAAACAACACAACATTACTTCACTTCCTCGAAAGGACGGTCGCCAAGCATTTCCTAGAAATGGAAGTTTTCTTGGAGGAATTAGTGAAGCCTGCTGAGGCCTTTCGAGGTCTGCATGCCAATATCTTACAATGTAAAGCTTTCATTGACAAATTCCTCGAAGTCAACTTGCAGGATGTCAGGAAGGGTCTATCGGAGCTCAGGGAAGGTTTGGGCAAGATCAGAGAAGAGCTCAAGGAGCATTTCTCTGAGGTGGAGCAGAATGACCGCTATTCACGACAAATGTGGTCCTTCCTCGGCAAGGCTACCCGACAACTGGAGGATCTCGTCGATGACGTGAACATGGCTGATACAACATTCACCGAGGTTGTCAAATACTATGGTGAAGATGATAAAAATATGTCATCCTCAGAATTCTATGGCATTTTCAAGACATTCATCACATCTTACCGGGTTAGTTCCACCACAGTCTTGATATCAATGGTCTGACGGGATGGTTTTTAGAAATGTCAACTAGAAAATAGAACCGCCGCTGACGAGAAAATGGCCCTAGAAAAGCGGAAGCAAGCGGCCGAAGATCTTAAAGCTAGCCGGTTGAGGGCATCAGAACAGGCGACAGCCCAGGAGGCTGAAGATACTGCGGTCTTGGATACCCTTCTTGAAAAGCTGAAGAACGGTGACAGTGTTGGACGCCGTACTCGGCGGGCCCGCCCAAGCACCGCTACTCGCCAGCCTGCTCCTCTTATGCTTGATACCGAAGCGATTTCAGGGCCTGGCAACGACACTGCGGATATCGCTCGTGATATGCTGGCTCAGCTCAAGTCGGACGGGTTCGACGCGTTCACACCATCTTCGCCTACCATGGCTCCCAGACGTCGGAGATTGCGTGCCGATACGATGGCAGCCGAGCTTGTAGCCGAATTGGAACTCGCAAACGAAATGGAAGAAGAAAGACAAATGCCGATCGAGCAGGCCGACGATGGTTTAGACTCTGTAGAAGAGATAGCTGCATAACACTGGCTGTAGTTTTTTGTATGTATTTGGTCATTTTAGAGCCCCTGACTGTGCAGTTTTACACTTTCTTGTCGATACCATCCCCTATATGAGACTCATAATTTATGTATTATAGTATAGACTTTGTATACGGAAGTTTGCGTTTAGTGCTGTGTTGGAATTTCGAGCGCCGCGCGGTGCCTTGATCAGATTTGATTAGATATGGTTTTTGTATTTAGTCTCGCTGTGCGCTACGAAGTCCCTTGCGCGTTTGCGCGGGTTCCCTGCTATACCCGAAATCGAGCTCTCGAGGACGTTCGACGAGCCATTTCAACACAAACGCGCAGCACAACCCGTTGCGGAGTCATTAACGCAGCCATTCCAGCCGGCGTCTGGTCTTATCTTATCGCGTCGTGACTCGCTGTCGACGTCATTCCTTTCTCGTCGTTCTCGTCGCTTTTTTGTCGTTTTTCGTCGCCGTCGTCGTCGCACTTATGCACTCCACCACTCGCTCATCTCGCGTGCCGTTTGCACGCTCGACATCGCCGCCAACACACCGGAACACACGCTTCATCTTGATCAGCACTCATGGACAGCCGCTGGAGTCCCGTTGCTTTTAGCCGGGATCGTGGTTTTGGGTTAGCGGAGCTGAAGGGAAAGTTGCCGGGAGAAGGGCAGAGGGCTTTGGTTGAGGTGGCACGGGTGTGAGGGTGAGGGCTGTTGGATCTTGGAGGAGGCTGAAGGTTGGAGGAGGCCTGCTCGACGTTTTGGGTCGGGATTCGCTCTTTGGCCGGTCAGTAACTCTCGCATCTTGCTCGCATCAAGTCATTGTCGCATCCGCTTCGCGTGGCAGCCGGAGGGGTTGGCCCGGAACTGGGGTACGATTCAGTTGTTCTTTCGTCGGTTGTCATTCTGGGGTGGGCAGAGAAGGCCAAGGATCATTTTGATCCGTTGGTAGCCCGTCTTATGGTGTGTTTCACTTTTCTTTCCCCGGTGGCAGACATGCGGGGGAGTGCAGGGGAGCACATTGTCTTTTCGTCGTTTCCTGCGGTCGTGCGATGCTCGCGGGGGGGTGTTGGAATTTCGAGCGCCGCACGGTGCCTTGATTAGATTTGATTAGATATGTTTTTTGTATTTAGTCTCGCTGTGCGCTACGAAGTCCCTCGCGCGTTTGCGCGGGTTCCCTGCTATACCCGAAATCGAGCTCTCGAGGACGTTCGACGAGCCATTTCAACAC